>CM021107.1:613004297-613071563 GCA_007115665.2 Sequoiadendron giganteum | reverse complement strand
ACCTTCTTAATGAGCCCAGATGAGATAAGTGGAGATTCTTGGAGGAAAACTCCTTAAATAAGAAATTACAAACGATGTTTCTAAATCAGAAACAATTGATAACCAAAAGAAATAAAAGAAAGTTGCTAAAACTGACTGATAGCAAACTAGACGACTAAGATGACCATTATTTGCTAAATATAACAATATTACTTTAATATTCTTAACATGTTCCTTGTAAGAAATTTGGTTCTTTATCATTTTTTTGGGTGTGTTTGTTGAACTATAAATGCAATACAGTTTATGCATAGATTGGGCTTCAGATTTAATAGCTTCTGTCTTGTTTCTATAAATGCGATTAAATCTTGAATTTGTGCCTGAGAAGGGAAAGATCATGTAGGATTTCAATATTTTCAGATTTTCTAGATAAATCCTCAAAGTATTTCCAAAACATTTGATTACTTCCTTATACTCCTGATTGGAATGGTACAGAAGACCATAAACTTGCCAACTCAGACCTTCCATATCATCTTAAAAAAATCAGTGACTAGTAGTATAGAAAATAGGATTATATTAATGTATGCTGTTCATGATTCAGTTTCAAAAATGTAATGTCCCTTTCCGGCTGATGAATATCATGAAGAAATTTCCTAATCTTTTTATTCTCTAGATTAGAAATAGATCAAATTACAAGGGAATTAAGGGGATAATTAAATAAAGGCTAAAAAAGCTATAGTCTATTAAATTTATTTAATTATTCATTATTGAATAATGGCGGGGCTACTAGGCGCTTCAATTTGGTAATTAATAAATCCAATATTTGCCATGTCAAATAAGAGCGATCTTGTGAAGGATTAGACGTCTGATTTTTCAAATTAGAAACAATCTCTTCTCAAGGATATCGACTGCTTTTTAGAAGACGGGATTGGCAACTTCTGTATTATTAGAAGGCTCGAACTGAAGGAGGACGGCATTCAGAAAATTCATTATCTTTATTTCTCTTATTGAGCATGGCTGAGGATGCTTAACAGGATGGAAACCCTGTGTTGGATGGGATGAAAACCCCAGTCCAAGTGCTTATTACTCTGGAACGTCTGAAACTACTATCAAATGGTTTAATTATCAGTGCAGGTCAAAGTGATATTGAATATTAGATTCTGTCGGTCTTCAACTCTTGTAATTGGCGTTGGATATTGTAGCTGTGTCGGTTTCTATTCATAGGTATTCAAAAATATTTGAAGTGTGATGATATGTTATCTAGTCCATTAGATTGGAATGGCAGATATAAGGAATTTTAGTTAGCCGCCAGAACAGAGAAGTCGGGCCCAATACTTCCTACCATCAACATTTGCTAGCAGTTGTGAGAAGGCGCTAATCATATGAGACAAATCACGGGAGAATAAGACAATTGCTCAATGATTGAGCAGGCAGAAGAAACAAATAAAAGATTGCGATTTGCTTCATATATTATCATATCGTCACTCCAGGAAGAGACAAATAGAAGGGTTCTGGACAAATCGTGAGCCTCTTCGTAGTAGGCGCGACTCCATCTGGTAATGTGGTTGATGGGTGGAGTGCTGGAATCTACTACTGCTGTGTGTGAGGATACTTGGAGGTTCTGAGTCGAGTTGAGGTTGCTGTATGCCTTTTGTGCTCTCTTCATTCCAGGTTTGAGTAAATTACCACCATATACTTAATCAATGTAATCAGAAAACCAGAAACTTTATATTCCTGTATGCTGCAGCAGAATTGTGAGTGTATAAACCTCTGATCTGATTCATAGTAATCCTCTGAAATTACATTGCATGCTGGTCGTGTCTCCTAATGGAGGATTTCTGAATATTAATGCATCTTGTTTGGTAAATGCTTAACACGTATTGGGTGAATTGTTGATAAATGATTCCGAGTACTCTAATTTGCAAGAATATGATAGAATGAAAGTCAGAAACATCATGGTACATTTTGTCAGTGTCATTTAAGCATAATCTGGTAGTGTCAATCTATCTCTTTCTATCAAAGGCAATCAGATCTCTACATACTGTCAGATGCATACCAATTGTACAAACAGAGAAATTCGGGGCAGATTAGGCAAGGGTTAGTACAAAAAACTAGGGAGAACTTTGAAAAATCCTAACTTTTATATTCTTAGAAAACCATTATATTCATAAAGAATCATATTTAGTATACCTATACTTTGCCAATGTCTATAGAGTTGTAAATGAAACCATCAGAAGCAAGTGTTAAATTGTTATCATCTGTTGATGCATGTGCAAAGTATTTATCAGCTATATAGAAGTCATTGTAATTGGTAAATCTTGACCTAGTGATAGTTATAGGGGTAAAGTGTGCAGTTACAACTGGTGCTTGTTATTTTGGTTGCCCATTTTGTTTGATTTGAATGCCTGTTAATCATGGAAAAAAATAATACATTCTCTATTGAGAAATTTGAATGCAAAGACTTTAAACACTTGGAATGTAAAGTTACAATTGATCTTTATTGAAAAGGATCTATGGGATGTAGATGATGATGATGCAAAGGCTATTTTGTTTAATAGCATGCCTTTTAGCTATGGTAATTTGTGTTCACACTGAACAAAATAGATGTTACCTTAGATTCTTAGAAGATATAATATCTACCTTGATTAATAAAGAAGCTAAGGAAAATGATTCAACTATAGAGGAAACTGTATTGTTCATCAAAAACAAGCTTAATTGTTCCTCTAGATGACTAGATCCAATTTGTCTACTTCAAAGGGAAATCAATTCTACCAAATTGCAAGATAAAGGGGCAGCTGATTATGAACTGTATTCAATGTGCCAAGGTTCTCCTCAATGGCAAACTAAAGCTAAATAAAATTCTTTAAATAAAATCAAGAATTTGTATATGTGATTGGATGCGTGTGTCCCCAATCATAACTGTTAGTTGTTTATAATTGGATGTGTTTGTCCCCAATCATAATTTATTGGAAGTGTTAGTCCCTACCCTTGGATAAAGTCCAGTAAGGTCACTCCTAAAGAAGCACAATAAGGTGAGTTCCACTATTGTTTATTACAAGTAGATGTGTATGTCCATACTCATACCGTGTGTTTTTGATGAACTACTGAATGTATTCAACAAAAGTTGGTAGTCCACGTATCCCCATTTGGAGAATGGTGTAATAAGGGGGGATGTTACGAATATCACATCATTCCCATGGCTCTAGGTTTTCTAGTGTACATACAAAATCATTTGTTCGTTTATTTTAATGTTTTTTATGGTTTTATCACATGAGTGGTTATGGGAGTTTTTTTAGAAAAAACTCAATAGATTTCTAGATCAGTGACCATAGTCCTGTCTGGAACTTGACAATGGCTGTCCCTTGAAAGACTCAATATTCTCTGATTAGTGATAAATGTTGTTCTTTAGACAAAGCCCATAACATTGATGCTATAAGCTTTAAAATAATATATTTTCATCAACCACAACTTTTTGGATTGAGTCTGATATTACTTTTTATATGTCAAGGTTAACTCTGATTTTTTCTCAGCTTGAGACTCTTGACATTTTTATAGCTCTATAGATCCTCTTGATGCTGATGAGGACTATGGTTTTCCATCTCTGGCATGATGTTAGAACTCCTTTCATTTGTTGTGACACCTTTTGTAGTGTTCCTTTTCTCCATAATTTACTATTATCATTTTGTGAATAATTTGCTTTCTCAATAAATTGATTCAATAGATATACTTTTCTAAAGGGGATGAGCTATTTAACAGGATTTATCTTTGCAGGTTGCCAATAATGGATAAGTTCAAGGACATGGGAACTGTAGTAATGGGAAAAGTGGAGTCAGGCACTGTAAGAGTAGGAGACAGTTTGATTGTGATGCCAAATAGGGTGAGTTTCATGTTTATACTGCATTTGTCCTCAGCGGTTCCTTGATGCTGGCTGATACATATTAGATCTATTTGTTAAACAGGCTCAAGTGAAAGTTGTGGCCGTTTACCGAGATAGTGGTGAAATAAGGCTTGCAAGGCCTGGAGAAAATATCCGGGTGAAATTAGCTGGTGTTGAAGAGGAGGATATCTCAACAGGATTTGTCTTGTCTTCAATTTGTGAGTTGTTTTAGCTGATTGTTGCAAACCACTGTTTTGTTATCATTGGAGTTGCGATCAGTGTGGTTTTGTTTTGTTATCATATGGTCCTCAAATGTGTAAAGCAGTTGGTAATATTTTATTGTCACGATGTTTCTTTTGTCTGTTTTGTTGTAGAGCAGTTGCTAAGATTTTATTTTAGCATGCATCTGGTAAATGAGGTGTTGTTCTAATTTGCTCTCATGTTAAAACATTCTTGGCATCCTTCAATTCTTATATGTAGAATTTTATCATGTACTTTGATACCCCATTTTGGAACAAAATGACTCAACATGTTTTATTAAATAGGACATGCATGTCCATGGAACACTGGAACTTTATTGTATGCGGAAAAGCATTGCTAAGGTCTTAGTAGAAGTGTTGGTATTCAATTTAACACTGGAAATTGTAAATATGAATGTGTGAGTTGGTGCTATGATCGTCAGTCTTCATGAAATATCTTTGGGATGCATGGTCATCCCCAAGTTCCCCCCTTAAAACAAGGAACATCTTGGGAATACCGAAAAGAAATCAAACTTCCACTAGATGTGAGGAAAAAAAGCAAAAAAAGGGTGACATGACAGGGGGGAAAGGTAGGGGCGTGCTGCATGGGTGGGCATTCTCTGTCTCCCTGAAATATCTTGAATATTTGAGACAGCACTAAAGGTCCCAAGGAACACTGGAATTTAATTGTACATGAAAAGCATGGCAAAGGTTTTATCTTTGGAATTCAGACTCAGAACAGTGGCAACCAAGGTTATGTGTAGAGGTAGGCGGGGTGCAGGTATGTTGTACCTGGTCTGAATTTCTAAAACATGGGTATGCGGGTGCACAGATATGTAGTTCAAGGGGGCTAGTCATGAAGGGTAGTGTGTAACCCCAAATTTTGGGTACATGGTACACTTTGATTTGTTGTAAGTTTGTAAAATTTATACTGAAATACTGAACCTGCAAAGCTGGAAACATACATCTTCATAAAACATCATGAAACTTAAATCGATTGTATTTCTTTTCATCTATTTTTCCTCCTAAGTGTCAGTTTTGTAATATTTTGATTTTTTTATGTTACCGGTTCACTAAGTAAAACCCCCAGATCTGAGGTCACATTTCAGTATGCTCTGGGTGCAGGCAGGGCCCAGAGTTGGGCCTGGATTTGACTGTGTATATCCATGGATGCAACCAGGCAAGTCTAGGGTCCATGTCCCACATCCAGAGCAAACCCTCTGCAAATTGCAAGTTTTTTTTGCTTTTCTTTGCACTCATTTTTTATTTTTGTTGTCACATTTCATGGAAATAATAAATAAAATGCACCTGTAGCTCACAGCTATATACACCATTTCTCTATTAATGGTCAGAGACTTGTAGAAATGGTGCCGTTACAGTTAGGAAGCAGAGAACAATGTGGTAGGAAGGCCAGCATTTCCTGGCTTCTCCTCTTCTTACTTCTCTGTCCAATAATGACTGATGATCATGAGCAAGAAAATGATGGTATTTTAGTGCTGGTGTTATTATTGCCAGTGCCACAGCTGTTTTACGTGTTTATGCTGCTTTTTTACTAATATCTTTTTCTTTTTCGAGTTTGAGTATTTGTACTGCTGTTGGATGATTTTAACATTTATGGCTTGTTGTTTTATGGGAAAACCTTGTTGTATTACCTGCTTCATTTTTCTATAGAAAACAATAATTACTGGTTCCACTTTACTAACAACGACATATGCTTTACTTTTTAACACCTTTAAGAGTCCACTGCATTTGTATTATCGGTTATATTTATTAAAAGGTGGTGTTAGCAAGAGGAAATGGGGAATTACAGTCTGAAGATCTGTACCCTGGTATCCTTTTTGTAGCCAGTTTACCCCAGAGGGTACAGTGATAGAATAGAGTAAGAATCTATATCTAACAGAACATTGTGTATAGCTTACCCAAGAAGAGCAATCATTCATGAGACATTTACCCATTGAATCCTTGTAACTATATATATATATATATATTCAGATAACCATTACATTAGCAGGTTATTCAGATAACCATTACATTAGCAGGTCTTAGTCTCTGTTTTGTATTACAGTTCCTTTCTCTATTTCTATATGATCCGATTGTTAGTGTTTCTTAGATCAGATTAAACAATGAAAGCACTTAATAATATTGCAACACATATGACAATAAACACAGCAAGATACCCTGGGAAAACCCTCCTCTTGAGGGAGAAAAACCCAGCAAATGAATCTCTTATATAAAGTGAAACAAGAGCAGAAATCTGCTTACAACTTAGGCCCAACAATGGCCAATTCTTAATACAAAGAAATCGCACCTCTCCTAGATGCAAGTATTACAAATGAATATGAGATCTTCCTTGAAACCAAGCTGCTGCTATGAAGGTGCGAATTCTGCTCGTAAGTGCGAATTTACTTAACTTGAATGAATGATCTACAATGACAAGAAGACCTTGTATAAATACAAGAGAGGCGCCTCTTCAAGGTAGGTCGGCCTTCTCAAGTAATACAATAAATAACAAATTATAAATAAGGTCGGCCCAAGAGAAAGTCAAGACAAGCAAATCATCTAGGGTCGGCCCTCTCCATTTAATAAATGTTATAGTCATGAATTAAATAGCCGAATGGCTATTCATTTAATTCATGCTCTTCTCCTTGGAATTCGTGCAAAGGAAGTGCAGCCCATAGCTGCTATAACATCAACACCGATGTCTTCCTAATCTGTCGCCTACTACATAGATATATCACTACTTAGTTTCTTATAGAGACGTGACCCTTATAGGGTACCCCTTACTCTATCTTCCTTGTTGACCTGATGCTCCGCAAGTCCTTTGCAGTCAGGTGCGGTAGCTTTTACTCTCTGCCCTGTACCCTCCTAACATGTGGTAAATGTTAATTGTTTACACTGCATTACATTTAATTATTTATTCAGCTATGTTTATTAACATTTGTGAAATGAACATACATTTATCCTTTAAATGCACACTTTACCATATAAATGTGTACCTATATTTTCTGCTTTTAGGGTTACAGCTATATTTTTGGAGTTATTTAAATTCTGAAGTTAGATATATACACATAATCTTATAAACTTTATATTGTAACTCATACTTTTAATATATTATATGTATGCTATGTGGTTACCTGAATCGATATTTCAATATTTCTCCTTCGGGTCACAAGTGGGATGTCATGCTGAAAAACAGCTAATCTATCATTTATTCTTAATTATCTTGTGGACAAATACAGTTACTCATTCAATACAATTGGATGTATGATTATGTCTGGTGAGACTTTTTCAAAATCCACAGCAGTCCCCAAGCCCCCATCTAAAAGCAAGGAACAGCTTGAGGATGCCAAAAAGATATTTAAATGTACACTGGATGTAGAAAAAATTCAGAAAAAAGGTGGAATGGGGGGACATCCTCTTTGTGTCCAATAACATCTTGGACATGCAAGATTGCCTCAAAGAGTATGGGATGTGTTCTCATGGAACACGGACATTATCGTATGTGAAAAACATTGCAAAGGTTATTTTAGAAGTGTTAGAATTCAAACTTAGAAAACTTTAAGTGGTAATCTGATTGTTATATTAAGATTATCAATGATCCTGGAAATAAAAGGTACCTATTTTGTTTGTTCTTCTGCAAATATGTTCAAAAAAATGATTCATGTGAATGGAAAGAAGTTCTTGGTGGGTTCCCAACAGATTGGGTCCCAAAGTTCCCCCCTTATAACAAGGAACATTGTGGATGTGTAAAAAGATATTGAACCTCTGCTGGATTTGTGGAGAAAAAGGCAACACAAGGGGACATCTTATTCATGTCCTTGTGACATCATAAGGGTAGGGAATGTGCTGCACACTGGATCAGTGGCGACCAAGGTTACATGTTCAAGGGGGTTGGATATAAAGTGTGAACTGTGAACACTTCCAAAATTTGGGTACACAGTAAATGTACTGAAACATCAAACTTGTGAAAGGTGAGACAGACATCATCACAGGAATATATTGAACACGGGTTGGATGAGGGTGAAGGGATATGCAATGTTCTATATATTCAAATGGCTAATTCTAATCAAAGGATATTTAAAATACAATCAATGGCCAGACCTTTGTCTGCTGCAAGAAGCCTTTCTTCTTTGAATAAAAAGTTTAATGTGTAAAATTGCCTTTATATAAGAGCCTGTGATGAAAATGCTTGATTTGGAACAAAAAGGAATTGAAATGTTTTCAATCAAAAGCAAATTGCTTTGCATGAAGCGTGAAACTTCTTGCTAAGATGGTTCTTGCTATCATTGTCATTATGAACGGTATTTACAAGACATAAATCTTGCGTTCATACATGATTTAAGAGGTTTGACTGTTGGCAACATGCAGTTTTTGGTAGATCAAGTATATTTAGTCATTATTGTTATCTAATGAGTTTCTTCTGAAGATTATTTATGAAATCATAAATGCAATTACCAATATATGTTAAGCACACATTATCTTTTACTGAAGAGTGTGTTATCAATTTTAAGATCCCATAAAATTTCACAACTTTTCATTTTTCTTTTGAAGCCCAATATGATGTGTCACGTCTGTCATAAGTTTGTTTACTATTGGATTTTTCTACCTTAAGAAGCATAGTAGGGATTTGCTTTTCAAAGGATTTTTCTTGATAATTAGTTTCTCTAAGAGTATAATGTATGGATGATGAATTCATTTTTATGGAAGGACATTGTTGCATGTTGCAGCAAGACCCATCCCTGCTGTTGTCGAGTTTGATGCTCAATTACAGATACTGGAACTACTGGACCATAAGGTACACAAAATTTTATATAATTTACTTTTAGACAAATATTTATGATTTTATATGTAATGTATTAAATTTATATAAACTCAAATTTCCTCACTATGATCAATGAAATATTGTTTTGTTGTGTTTATAGTTATTGACGTATGTATGTTCAATGAATTCTATGCTGATTTTATATTGTCTTGGCCTGGTATTTTGAAATATGATTTTCCAGGCAATATTCACTCCTGGCTATAAAGCTGTATTGCATATACACTCCATTGTGGAGGAATGTGAGATTATGGAATTGCTACATCAAATTGATCAAAAGACCAAAAAACCGATAAAGAAGAAGGTTCTTTTTGTTAAAAGTGGTTCAGTTGTGGTGTGCCGTGTTCAGGTACTTAATTTTTCAGTCAAGTAACATGCTATTTATTATCATTTCTTTATTGAAATTCTGATTATTATTATTAAACTTTTAGGTCAATGCTTCAATTTGTGTTGAAAAGTTCTCTGATGTTCCACAACTTGGAAGGTTTACACTCCGTGATGAAGGTAAGTCAAATGGCAGGTTTTGTTGATTACTATTTAAGTACACGGAATAGTCCTAAAATCTGTTAATCTTATTGTTATTTGCAGGTAGAACAGTTGCAATTGGGAAAGTAGTGAATCTACCAAAAGTTGCAATTCAAGAATAACAGAATATCATTTGATGAGATTATATCCCTCAATAATGATTCAATGTCTGGTAATATGTTTCCTACATCATTTGTCCTGAAGTATATGATGAATAATCAAATATTCTGAATGAAAGATTCCAAAATGAAAAGTGCATTTGTATATTTTATAAGAAATAAACACTATATGCATTGGAATTCTGTATTATTTTTTTGTTGTATATTTTCAGCTAAATATCTCTGCAAATCTATTGAATAAGAGATCTGTCAATGAAGTCCATCAGACAGCAAAAAAACATTGCCCAGGGGCCAAAAACAGCCAACAACAATTACATTAAAACCCAGGAAGGGCATGAACAACAAAAGACCAACCATCCCAAAGAAGTTTGAAACCGAAGTGCTCCAGTGAGCTTTGGAAACTACCAATTAATCTGCTTCCAGAATCGTTGAGGCAACAATCTTTTCTAATTGATCTCCCTTTTTTCAAGGTCCACCCAAAATCAAATCCATGATGAAGACTTACATTCAAATCCAATTTTCTTTTATCCAAACTTGAAGAGGCTGGCTGTTGGACAGCTGCTGGACCTCACTGAGAGTTTGTTCGATCCAATACTGTTTAACCTGATCCAAGAAAATCTGACCCCTCCCAGTTACCTCTGAAACCTGCTTAACTGTGCCAAGGGGGGCACAAATTGAGGAAGGTTCACCTGTAGCACTAACATTTGGCAAAGACTCCACTTTATTCTGAGTATCAGAGGGCACCTTGTTATCTTTTTTCCTCCAAGATAGTAGGAATTTGCGGTTTTTTGCAGTTGATAATGTAATTATCTTTCTCCCTGACCGAATTTGGATGGCTCATTTTGATAAATTGTTAAGATTTCGAGTGTTACTAAATTTGAATTATAATTATTGATATGTTTAGTTTATCCTTGATTGAATTTGATGTGTATGTGCACTCACTTGAAATATATCCTTGTGTTAGAGCTTAATAGGAATGTGGCATTTTACAGCGTTTCCTAGATGCACATCAAATTTCTAGAGTGTAGAGTGTAAATGGGAGCATATATACAATATATTTGGAATTGAATATTTGTTTGTTTTGTCTGTGTTTTGAGTTTGCAATGCTCTTATTATTTCTTACTGTGATTTGATGTGTATGCAGGAATCATGCCGAATGAGGGATTTGCCACGATGGCACTCTGCACAGATGTCTGAGTTAATTTGCAAGTCACTATGATATTCAGGATAAAGGCCAAAATAATGCCCGTTATTCTACATGGTCTGAACAGCGCATTGAAACAGAGCATAATGGGGGGATTGATCAAGCTTGCATTGGGTGGCGTATTAATGATTAGAAATGTAGAGTGCTTGCTTATTTTTAATTTGTGATCATTGTTGCAAGCATCAGATATGGGATGCCCTGGGGCTTAAAGAGAAAAATGCATCTTTTATAGATATGATTGACACAAAGACCATCCATATCATGCATTTATAGTTTATGGCATCTTCCTTTGTTTCTGTCGTCTATTTGCTCTATAGGGGCAGTTATTTGTTTGAAATTATCTTTTATACTCAAAAAACTTTTTTGAGTGGTTTGGTAAAATATAATTACAGTATGGTAAAATGTTTCTGCTATATGTCTATGACGTGACAAAAGCCAAAATCATTGGCAATTTTTTGGGGTCTGAAAGTGTTTTGATCTAGCTACTGTAAGCTTGCATGTAAACATGACTCACATTTTCAAATCTTCCGAACATATTTGTAACAAACTATAATTGGTTATATATTGGAAGGTGTTCACAATACTTATCTCTTTAATTTTTTAAACAAAATATTATGTGATGTGCATGTCCTGGCTGAGTCCCTAATGTCTGTTCTCCATGTTCTTTTCTTTATAGATAATTCTAGATGAAAATAGGATACAAAAGTCTTGTGGCTCGTCAAATATACCCACATCATGGCACTATAATTTATCAAAACTACCTAGAGATCCCAACAATTGTTCGAGGTACCGAACCAATGGTAAAAAGTTATTCAGGGTGCCCACATAATGACAGCATAATTTATCATAAGCGAATTAGAGACAATTCTTACGATTCTCCACAAAGACCATTCCAATAGCAAAAACAAACTAACGCAGAGTGGTTCTATTTGCTGTTACTGACTGTTTTTGACTTAAAAACTATCAATCTATATCTTAAATGTTTTGGCTATAACATATGCAGATGTTCACATTTGATATCTTGTTTTACCTGTTGACCTGTACCGATAGGATGTTTTGGTTATTGGGCTTTTGTGATGGCCCGACTTAATGGATATTGGTTTGTTTTGTAGCTACGATGATTGTAATTGTTAAGGTGTTTTTTGTTTCTTGGTTTGTAGTCTTTATAGATTATAGCTCGCTTGGCAATGCAATTACTCTTCATCATTAATCTTGATATATATACTGGAAGTTTTCTAGATCTTTTGATTTGTGTAATTCTCAGTACTTTTTGCTTAAACTTTCGGGATGATTAGTGACTCTCCTTGCACCTGAGCTTTTTCACCGTGGTTGGTGATGGTTCCTGTTAATCACTTCTATCTGGTGATTGATGACTTATTGCATTGGTTTCACTTCTAGTAATGGGATGTATTTCTGGTTTCATTGCTTGTTGGCTTAGTTTTGCTGTAATAGGATGTAGATACTGGTCCACAGTTTTGAGATCAATGCTTGAGTTGACTGATATATATGGTGATTGATGACTTATTGCATTGGTTTCACTTCTAGTAATGGGATGTATTTCTGGTTTCATTGCTTGTTGGCTTAGTTTTGCTGTAATAGGATGTAGATACTGGTCCACAGTTTTGAGATCAATGCTTTTTATCCTAGGGGTGGGTTTTTATGATGTAGAGCATTTGACAATGTGAGATACTAGGGGGATAAAATGGTGCAACTATCTTCTTCATTATAGGTCATAGAACCACTTCTAACCATCATTTTGGTATTTTTAGAAGATTGGGACTAACCAAGCTATAGGAATAAGATTGTGATTGAGTTGATAAAATATGTTAATATTTAATGATTAAAATCATATAGGGTGATTTACTTAAATACAAGTCTTGGACACATAAGTTGAGGGCTTTGGTGTGCAAATCAATGTTCAATAGTCATATATTGAGAAGGTTGGTCTAGGAAATGGGAGATTTAGAATTCAAACTAGATAAATTTTGAGAAAGTTGGTCTAGTAAGTGGGGGATTTAGAATTCAAACTAGCGAATTTTGAGGTTGGTCGAGGAAATGCGAGATTTAGAATTCAAACTTGGTGAATTTTAAGAATGTTGGTCTAGAAAATGGGAAATTTAGAATTCAAAGTAGGTGAATTAGACTATAATACAATCTTGTAATAGAAATGTAGGTGAACTTAAAAAATAGTATAATTAGGTGAATAATAAATTAGATTTATACAAACAATATGTTCAAAATAAACATTACAATTCCTTTCTTTTCAAACTAACTTCAACCATTACAACCTATTAAAAACCTACAGTTGAGTTGTGTGCACCTAATTATTATTTAATTCTAAAATTTCAACCTAATTATTATTTAATTCTAAAATTTCAAAATGTCTTTCATTACATTGTGAACCAAGATTTGAAAAGAATGTTTGTCTTTTTCTTTTCATTGTGAACAAGATTTAACTCATTCTTTTCAGTTTTCCACAAATATTTAAATCAATATTAATATTTGATAACAAGAGAGAAGAATATGAAAAGCATTATTGATAATGCTTTCACTCAAGCAAGAATTATTCCACGAAATCTTTGATAACAAGAGAGAGAAGATTATCAAAAGCATGATTAATAATGCCATGCCTTTTAGTCATCGTCGTGAGAATGATGAACTAAATTTGATTAGTTCACATGGTTATAGTGAAAAAAGAGAGACGAATAACGTATATGATATTTATATCAATTCAAAAATAAGATTTGATTATTTTAACTTAATTTTGAGTTTATTAAAATATATGAAAATAATTTTATATAATTTTGTTGTCATAAATTGATATAAAATAATAAAAATATTACTTGAATTTAAATAAAGGTGTAAACAGTAAATAAAGTTGGAAAGAGATAGTAAGGATAATTAAATTTAATTTTTGTTGATAAGATGTTTAGTTGTTGAATACAATCAATGACTAAGATTTAATTTGTTGAATTTGATTATTAATGATTATATTGTTTTAAATTCAATTAGTCTACACCACTTCTAGAAGTAGTCACATGTACTCCAATCCTCTTCTACTAATGATTTTTTAACATGTGTGCCTACATATTTATTATGTTTCATACTAGTGGTAATGAGAAACATCTTTAGAAACTTGCTGGACAATGGGAAGACATGTCAAGCCATATTGCTAATAAGTTGGATGTGAAGACATAAAATAAAGATGCAAGATACCTAGATGGTGAATTGAGATGTATTTGGGATGTAAGGATTATACAAGTTATGAATCTTAATGCAATGTGAGTGATATTCAATTCCAAATCTATACAATCCATGATGGTTGTTTTACAATGACCTAGGGCATGCTTTTAAATACAAGATTCTTGGTGCTCAATTCAACATATTTGGTACAAAAGCTAATGGATAATTGTCAAATTATTTAAAATGGTAAGGTAGAAAAAGTATGTAAAGGTTTGGAGTAGGAAAATTTTGCAATGCAATCTTGTCCAAAGGCCAAATTTATGTCTATAATCAAGTTGAGGGCATAGGAATAGCTATTGAAAGGATTGGTCTAGAACTCATATTGGTAATGTGGAAAATAAGGAAATGGTAGGGGGATTTAGCATCGTACTTATCAAACCTCCAAAAAATTTAATTGGTTGAGTCTTATTCTAGTTAAAAACACCTTTAAAACCTAGTTTTATTCTCTATCTAGCCCAAATCATATGATCAATGGAGCCTTGGGTCCACTAGCAATTGTAAACCCAAATGACACCTTTATAAACTCATAGTGCCTTTAGCAAGTCTAGAAGGTTGTTGTGTGAATATTTTTCTTTATAATCCTTAGTTCATGGTATCCAAACTTTATTTCTATATTTGATAATACTCTATCTTCTCGTATTTGATTAAATGTCATTGATTCTAGGCAGTGATTGACAATTCTTATATTGATAAGTAGGAGGTTTCTTCCACAGCGTGTCAAACTATGATATTGCTATCAGGATTCAACTGTGTAGTTTTCGAGTCAAACTCATTGACCCATGATTCATGAGTAGTGGTTCACAAGAACCCATCTCTCATGATAATGAATGGTCCACTTAGCACTCATTGCATCTAGGTGATGCTCACAAAGGTGAAGCATTGGTCCGTCCCGAGAGGTCACCCATCCCAGTACTGCTCCAGCTCAAGCACGCTTAACCACGGAGTTTCCCCCAAGGTTAAGCCCACTTAGCTTGCTACCCCATTTACAAAACCTTCAGCAAGTGTTGTGCCTTATGAACCATTCATTATAGAGCCCCTTTAGCTCATCAATTGATAAGTAGGAGGTTTCTTCCACAGTGTGTCAAATTATGATATTGCTATCAGGATTCAACCGTGTAGTTTTCGAGTCAAACTCATTGACCCATGATTCATGAGTAGTGGTTCACAAGAACCCATCTCTCATGATAATGAATGGTCCACTTAGCACTCATTGCATCTAGGTGATGCTCACAGAAGTGAAGCATTGGTCCGTCTCGGGAGGTCACCCATCCCAGTACTGCTCCAGCTCAAGCGCGCTTAACCCGCGAAAGTTTCCCAAAAGGTTGAAACCCCGCCCAGCACTTGCACCGAGCAGGGAAGTGGTGGTTAGCGCACTGAAAACGGAAGGCAATCTTGAATCGGCCTTCGAGGACGAACAATAGCTACCCGGCATGGCCTCACCAAATAATACTAAAGTGAGCACCATTCACTAATAAATGAAGATGAGTTAACGAACCTAAATAATCATAGTCGAGCTGACTTCAGCTCTGTGATTGATAGCTATCATATTTATCTTGTCAATACCTACACAGTGATATGGTAAAAAGCTTCCCACTAATAATGGTTCATAAAACACAACTGCAAAATTACCGATAGGGGGTAACCCAACAAAGTGAAACTGAAGCTTCAAATGATTAAAATAACTACAATGGGCTATCTTGGAGATGGGTATTTATCTTCGAGGCAATTCATCTTCACTATTAACATCACCTACAATGAGTGCTAAGTGGACCATTCATTATCGTGAGAGATGAGTTCTTGTGAACCCTGACTCATGAATCATGGGTCAATGAGTTTGACAAAACTACATGGTGAATCCTGATAACAATATCATAATTTGACACGTTGTGGAAGAAACTCCTATCAATTTATGAGCTAAAGGGGCTCTATAATGAATGGTTCATAAGGCACAACACTTGATGAAGGTTTTGCAAATGTGGTAACAAGCTAAGTGGGCTTAACCTTGGGGAAAACTACGTGGTTAAGCACGCTTGAGCTAGAGCAGTACTGGGATGGGTGACCTCCCGGGATGGACCAATGCTTCACCTTTGTGAGCATCACCTAGATGCAATGAGTGCTAAGTGGACCATTCATTATCATGAGAGATGGGTTCTTGTGAACCACTACTCATGAATCATGGGTCGATGAGTTTGACTCGAAAACTACACGGTTGAATCCTAATAGCAATATCATAATTTGACATGTTGTGGAAGAAACCTCCTACTTATCAATTGATGAGCTAAAGGGGCTCTATAATGAATGGTTCATAAGGCACAATACTTGCTGAAGGTTTTGCAAATGGGGTAGCAAGCTAAGTGGGCTTAACCTTGGGGGAAACTCTGTGGTTAAGCGCGCTTGAGCTGGAGTAGTATTGGGATGGGTGACCTCTCGGGACAGACCAATGCTTCACCTCTGTGAGCATCACCTAGATGCAATGAGTGCTAAGTGGACCATTCATTATCATGAGAGATGGGTTCTTGTGAACCACTACTCATGAATCATGGGTCAATGAGTTTGACTCGAAAACTTCACGGTTGAATCCTGATAGCAATATCATAATTTGACACGTTGTGGAAGAAACCTCCTACTTATCAATTGATGAGCTAAAGGGGCTCTATAATGAATGGCTCATAAGGCACAACACTTGCTGAAGGTTTGCAAATGGGGTAGCAAGCTAAGTGGGCTTAACCTTGGGGGAAACTCCGTGGTTAAGCGTGCTTGAGCTGGAGCGGTACTGGGATGGGTGACCTCCCGGGACGGACCAATGCTTCACCTCTGTGAGCATCACCTAGATGCAATGAGTGCTAAGTGGACCATTCATTATCATGAGAGATGGGTTCTTGTGAACCACTACTCATAAATCATGGGTCAATGAGTTTGACTCGAAAACTACACGGTTGAATCTTGATAGCAATATCATAATTTGACACGTTGTGGAAGAAACCTCCTACTTATCAATTGATGAGCTAAAGGGGCTCTATAATGAATGGTTCATAAGGCACAACACTTGCTGAAGGTTTTGCAAATGGGGTAGCAAGCTAAGTGGGCTTAACCTTGGGGGAAACTCCGTGGTTAAGCACACTTGAGCTGGAGCAGTACTGGGATGGGTGACCTCCTGGGACGGATCGATGCTTCACCTTTGTGAGCATCACCTAGATGCAATGAGTGCTAAGTAGACCATTCATTATCATGAGAGATGGGTTCTTGTGAATCACTACTCATGAATCATGGGTTAATGAGTTTGACTCGAAAACTACACGGTTGAATCTTGATAGCAATATCATAATTTGACACACTGTGGAAGAAACCTCCTACTTATCAATTGATGAGCTAAAGGGGCTCTATAATGAATGGTTCATAAGACACAACACTTGTTGAAGGTTTTGCAAATGGGGTAGCAAGCTAAGTGGGCTTAACCTTGGGGGAAACTTTGTGGTTAAGCGCGCTTGAGCTGGAGCAGTACTAGGATGGGTGACCTCCCGGGACGGACCAATGCTTCACCTCTGTGAGCATCACCTAGATGCAATGAGTGCTAAGTGGACCATTCATTATCATGAGAGATGGGTTCTTGTGAACCACTACTCATGAATCATGGGTCAATGAGTTTGATTCGAAAACTACACGGTTGAATCCTGATAGCAATATCATAATTCTTATATTGTTTACTTACATATACTGTAATGTCCCCTTCTTAAGCTATTGACAATTGGTGACAATTAGCCTAATCTTTAGGTTCCTGTAGGCTAATGTGGTGGGATTAGGGATCTCTTTGGGCTTTGGAGTTCAACCTATGAGGCCTTTCCAGATGTTTCTTTGAGCTCAGGTTGTAGACGCTTCACGATGACTCTTTCTAGGGTGTTTTCAAGCACTTTGCTAGTTATGATTATTTTTAGTAAGTCACCATTTTGACACCAACCTTGCCAATCAGTAATGGTTACATCACATCACAGTTGGATTATGTATTTAATGTTAATCGGTGATTACATTTTATCAGGAGGATTATTTTATATAACACTACTTAGCATTATTTAAAATATTTAAATTGTGACTTTAAAAGGGGACGCCCAGGAGATATAAGGCGATATTAAATGTGAATTAAATATTGTAACTTAAGGGAGTGTTCAACGTTGGAGATATAAGGAGTTCTAAAATTAAAGTAAATATTTTAATTCCCAAGGTGGGTGTGGGAATTGGAAAAGGAAGAATAAAAGTGTTTTGGAAGCTCATTTTGTAAATATGCTTGAAGATTGGTAACATATTATTGTTGGTTTGAACTTCGTTCATCTAAGGGCTTTGTGAGGATGAAAACCCTCATAGAGGACATAAACTACGAAAGTGAAAGAACTTTTTTGACTAATTTGCAGGTGGTTTCATTAGGAACTACATAGGAGCTTCAAAGTTACAAAATTTCAATTTGTTTGCCAATAATTCAAAGAAGATATTGTGGGGCAAATTTATGTGACCAAGCAACAAAGTGATTATGTGACCAAGCAACAAAGTGATTAGGAACTACATAGGAGCTTCAAAGTTACAAAATTTCAATTTGTTTGCCAATAATTCAAAGAAGATATTGTGGGGCAGATTTATGTGACCAAGCAACAAAGTGAAGCATCCCAGGGGATTGGCGATCCACATCACCAAAAAATAACTTGGCTTTCATTTTGTTTTTTGGAGTGTGTTTGATTTCAGAGTTTAATCAATTTGATCTCAGTGACCATTTGGATAGAATGAATAATATTATTATCATCTCATTTGACAAAATGTCTTATCTCTATTTTCCAATTTTGAGTTCAATTATTCTTCCAATTAAATGATGCAAGTTGAGGATTAATGTATGCACCCTTGATAATAAAAATGAATGAAAAAGGATCAAGGAAGGTTGCTTAGTTTGAAGGTAGATTCAAAGTTTAAAATAACCAAGCCAAGAAGGAAAGAATGGGGATTCCAGTAAGGAGGAAGTGAGGGTAAAGTTGAAGTAAAATATTACATTTTGATAGGAGGGTGCACCAAAGGAAAAGGCCACGCCATTTTATGGCAGATAAAACAAGATACATAAAAGTGAAATTGGTCGCAACAAGCAATAAAGAGAATACACCTCCAGGTAAGAAGATAGAATGATAAGGGGTGTAGAAGAGAGGATTTAAAAAAAATGATGTAGAATGGGGAAGTTGAATAGGTGCAGCCAGAAGGAGTTGATAATTTTCAAAAACAAAGGAAAAAAAAGCAACAGTTGTGGTGTGAGTGGAGGGGTTGCTAGGCATGAAGAGAAAATGGTGGGGCTGCATAATGTATGCAGCCACATGAAGAGAAAACCAACGCCCTGAGGAAAGAAAGAGGGATTGACAGGTAGAGGAAACTGGAAACATACCAAAAAAAAAATACAAGGGCACACATCTTATGATAACTGTTATTGGCAGCAGTGGAAGGAATTGTAGATTGGATAGAAGACAGAGTTGCCTGGAATGTTAGAAAGGGGTTAAAAATATTTACAGTTGGGCATAGGAAATGTGAAGGGACCATTGCTTTAAAAACCATTATAAAGATCAAAAACCAATGCATGTGAAGGGCGTGTGTGGCGCCTGGTAAAGATTGCATATCAGATTTGCACAAAGATTTGAATTAAGATTGGTAGATGCCATCAGGGAAGGTTGCAGCATATGGGAGAGTAGGAACAAAATAATAAACCAGTGAGGAAGAGCTGAATTTTGCGAGTGTTCAGATATTGAACCAAAGTTTTGTAATTATGAATTGTAACCATTAGTGGCCTGTGAATAAATGGGATTATGGAATTGTTTTGAATTGCGTTTAAATTTGTTGATAAAAATAAATACCAAATTAAATATTGTATTGGTTACATACTTGTCAATTTGGATTTGGTGAGCTGTGGTTGAGATTGTTTGTAGTAGCGATGGGGGAGATTTCCTTCTGCGTCAAGCATTGAAATTTTTGTTTAGGACACTCCAATTGTTGGCCATACCATCCCTTACATAGGTCATACAACCTTGAGGAGGGGTGTGAGGTTTCTAGGGAAAATCACCTAGGATTTGAGGTAGTTTTTTGTTGGTTTGGGGGCCTCATGGTATGAGGAACACTCAACAATGAAGTTGGAGTTGGAGCAGCTAGGGTTTGGAAGAGTTTGTTACCATTTTGGATACCACAATTTGTTGTTTACAGTTCACTTTCAGATCATTTATACACAACAACAAATGGGTATGTTCGTATTATCATTTTAAGATGATTTAGCCACCTAGGAATTGTTAAAATCAATGTTAAATTGCCATCCAAAATTTGTGATAATTTTGCAATACATTTCCAGCTAGTGGGTAACTTCAAATGTTTAAAATATTGCATGTATTTTTTCTATTGCATTGGCCATATTATCATCAAAAACTATATTCCTATTCAGAAACCATCGGTCTGTGTGCTGCTTTGGCTGTAATTCTGAGAATTAGGTTCTTGTCAGATTTAGACGAATGTATTCTATTGCGTTTTTGGTGATCCCATATGCGGCACGACAATAGAAATAGACTTTTCTCAGATGAAATCTCGGCATTCATTTCCCTTGGTTTTCCTCTGTTTTATTGTGGGTTTCGCTAAATAAATCTAAGTCTTGGAATGGCAGGAGCTGACAAATTATGTTGCGTAGCAGTTGTGGCCTTGGTAATGACGGCGTGTGCAGTGAATGTTGAGGAAGCGGTTGTACCCAGCCCGTCTTTAATTACAAGCGATGCTTCAATGGCGGCGTTGTCCTCTGTAGTAGCTGCTCTCGTCAGATCTCATGTTGCTTTTTTGGCTCTGCTCTTTCCGCTGAGGTGTTTAACAGAAGGGCAAGGGGTTTTCTTTTCTCCTGTGTATATTTTGCCACGGTGAGGCCGATTGTTTGGTTGTTCACAGGAAAGGTTTTAAGGCTGTTTGTTTATTTCATTGTTTTTGCCTTCTAGGAAACAATCCGTTCAGTACAAATACAAGCATATATTGTTTGCTAATTATAGTTTTTTTCTGTTTTGGGTGTGTTGGAAGTGATTTAGCTGGATATTGGCATTAAAGATCTGAGTTTTCTGTTCTGTTCGTGGGTGGATCTATGGTTTGATCGGGGCTCTGGGTGGGGAAATGTTTATTGTTTTTCTAGCCGAAGTTTGAGTACAGTCAACTTCAAAATACCTTTTATAATCAATATAATGATCTGATAATATAGACCTCACCCGTTTATCTAGAGAAAAAAGGTGAATTTGGTTTTGGTCTTTTTTTCACTTTACATTGTTCTCCAGAAATCTTCTTTCTAAACATTCCCTTCTAAGCACTCTGGATTTTTAATGTATTGTAAGGAAAGAAAATACTGGTATATAATAATAAAACATAAGATTAACCAAAAGTAGACTTCACTGTCCATTTCACTATAAGTTTCCATCTGCTCAAACTATCATCTGTCAATGAATGAGAATGCATGAAAGAAACTAGGGGAGAGGATCTAGTAGTTGTGCACCCTAACTTCGTGCTTCTAATTATCTTACGTGGAAATTTCAAATCACTCACAATTTTTTACAGCAGCTTACTTGGCAAGTCCCCTGCTTATAACTAAAGTTTCAGGGCCACATCATCAAATATGATGCCACATCAGCATGTTTTTTGTCAAGGTGTCCAAAAAGACCCAAAAAAAAGTGAGACCAATATTTGTGCATTCACAGCATGTTTTATTGAATACTGATGTGGAATCACGTGATTGGTTGCTTTTTAGATCAAAAGAATACATTTTGTTTAATAATGGATAATCATCATCAACACTAACAACTTTAAAGTCACAACTATTGGTTCAATATTGATAAAACTAGCAATCGCACCTTAGTGTGCAATGGGTAAGCGGAAGAAGTGTGGAAAGTCAATTAAGATAAATAAAATATATTATTATATTTGCATTATATATAATGTAAATTATATAATATATTTTAAAAATATTATTACATTTTAAAAATATAAATATTTAACACATATTTATTATTAAATTATATGTAAAATGTAAATTATATTTATATTTTATATAATATATATTATTAAATATAAACACAATATATAATATATTTAATATAATATTACTTAAATAAATTTATGTAAAAAATAACAAAATAAAATAACAAAATCAATTTAGAAAAATACAAATCTGTTAATTTAAATTTACTAAAATCCTAAATTGTTATATGTAAAATGTAAACTATATTTATATTTTATATAGTATATATTATTAAATATAAACATAATATATAATCAATATATAATATTTTTAATATAATATTTACTAAAATAAATTTATTTTTAAAAAATAAAAATAAAAAAATAACAAAATCAATTAGAAAAATACAAACACAGTAATTTAAATTTACTAAAACCGTAAATTTTTATATGTAAAATGTAAATAACATAATATAAATAATATATAATATAAATTAATATAATATTATTTAAATTAATTCATTAAAATCAATTAAAAAAACAAAAAAACCCATTATGAAGTTAAAAAAAACAAAACAAAATTTTAAAAAACAAAATTAAAAAATGAAAAAACAAAACAAAAATTAAAAAACAAAACAAAAATTAAAAAATTCCTACGGAGAGTTTGAGTTTTTAAAAAACAAAAATAAAATTAAAAACTTCAAAACTTTCTGCACAAGCAATGCTTGTGCAGTACTTGCGTAGGTAATGCCTGCGCAATAATTGCACAGGTAATCCCTACGCATACTTGCTGCGAGTTTTTAAAAAACTAAAAAATAATATTTTTTTTCAATCACTAATAGGCAAAATTAGCTTGGCCATTTTCAAATAGGGATACGCCTTCGGCGTAAAATATTGGACATTATATAAACAACTACTATCACAACTATTAAAACATGCTCACATACATAAATGTTTACAGCTAAAAATTCACAGCATAGTACTGCATTTTTTTTACATCTCAATTCTCAAGTATTTTAAAATGATTTTATTTTGTGTATATTTGACATAAAATATTCATCATTTAAATGATATTAATTTTGTATGTTTTTTAGTAAAATTCTGTTTAAAGGGTTGGATCTAAAAATTTAATTATATTTTCTAATGTTTCTATATGGTTCAATAGACTAATCACATTTGTATTTCATACAAGTGGAGAACAACCCTTCTTCTTTCAATGGAAAAGAGGGGTAATAAGAAGGTATTCATGAGTTCATTTCCATATGTTTTTACTTCAAATTCTGCTATTAGATGGCTGGTTAAAATTAATCTTAGTAATAAAGCATTTCATAATGTAATAATGAATAAAACTTTTGCTTTCTCACTAATGAATTCATATTTTTAATTAGTATTTTTTTAGTGGTTCTCTATTCTTCTAGAAGTGGATCCTCACAAACGAACTTAGAAATATTCTAAAATAAATCATCAACAACAATCTAAAATAAATCATTTTTTTGTTTGCACAAATCATTTCATATTTTGAAATTAAACTAGATTATAATTTCATGATAAGTTAAATTAAAAAATACTAAAAATAAACTAATTAATTACTAAAAAGAAATTAGAGTTATGGAAAAGAAAAAAAGCCACCTATAAAGAAACTAGAGTTATGCAAAGGAAAAAAAAAACTAATTAATTACTAAAAAAAATATTAATTAATTGTCAAAAAGAAACTAATTGATTACTAAAAAGAAACTAAAATTATGCAAAAGAAAAAACACCACCTATAAAGAATTATTCTATTTCTTTTACTTTTAGTTTTCTTTTCTCAAATGCATTTCCTCTTTTGCTTTTAATGTCTTATCAATTTTTTTTTTTAAATTCCTAGAAAAGAAATGATAGTTGAAATTTTGTTTGCATTTATAGATATTTCTAATTTTTTCATTAAAAATATCTTAAAATAACATTTATTTTAAATTAAATAGATCTATTTGACATATAAAATTGACTATACAATTTTTCCATATAATAAATATAATTAATCAAATGTATGATTGTGTTTTCGTTGTAATTATTTTTTAAATTTAAAACAAGAATATATATTATTAAAATATTGTTTTAACTTATTTTATCAATTTATTTCTTAAACATCAATTTAATTAAAATATAATATAGTTAAAACATTTTATTTATCAAATATAATAATATTTATTATAAATTTTGAATTGATATCTATTATTAAGTAAGTAATGAATATATAATTAGATTATACATCAATATACTTTAAAGTTTTTATTAATAGAAATTTTGATAACTATTTAAGCAAAGATTTTGAAAGGGTGTTATAATCTTTAATAAAGTCAATAAATAAAACAATAGCATATAAAGAATAGCTAAGGTCTTTTATCCAACATAGATTCAATAAAAAATAAAAAAAGTTAACAAAAGTCTAATCAAAAGACAATTAGAAAACAATAAATTCCAATAAAAATAATTAATGGACATATAAAGAGGCATTAGGCCTATAGATAACTAAATCATTAAGACTTTATGCTACTCCCAATCCTCTTCTACATTTTTCTTTTCAATAACTAATTTCACAATCAATCAAGAATTTCACAAATTAACCTAATAGGGGAAATAATCCAAAACCTATCATCTTAAAACAATAATGATAGAATTTATTGATTTAATGTCCAATATTTATAATAGTATAGCACTAATAGATATGAATTTAAATTTGTTAGTGTTGATCTTAGAACTCATAATTTAATGAAATATATTCCTTAGATCTAAAAGTCAACAAATAATGTGATGCCACATTAATAGATTTAGAATTAGGATTAGGGTTCAATTAGGTAGAGTTAGGACTAGGTTGGGGTTTAATTATGGTTAGGTTAGGAAAAAATTTATATGTTTTGCCTTGTACCTTAACTTGTGTGGAAAAGATTGAAGTAAATTCAACTTAAATTTATTCTAGATCTATGGTAAAATTCTTAAACATAAATCCAATGTATTAAATTTAAATATTTAAGAAAATGATGGAGGCTTTAAAATATAAGTGCGCTCTCTAATGTTGTTTTTATTAGATGGCATAGCTATAGGAATCAAAATTAAAGATACTTGAACAATTTTGTTCATAGCTATAAAACCTTGATGGCTTCTACTGGCCAACCACAAGCATTGATGCTTCTAATTTCTTGACGCACCACATGATTGCACTCTTTTTATTTCCTTTTGTCATCACCACCTCAACTCGAACCTGATATCCAAGTCGAATCCCTTACATTTTCATAAACCCCATAATTCATTATCAGAAACAAGGTGTTGTCTCATAAATGTACGTACCTTTGGGCAAGAAATATTTTAGTTGTCTTGGTAATGTTATGCATGTGTTGCAAATTGTTTCCTTTTTACTTTTATATATTATATATATATAAAGATGGCTACAAATGTTCTGTCGTGTTTAAGGTTACATTCTAAATAAATCTTTTGTCATCAACATTTATATGGTAATGTGAATGTTATTTTCTTATCTACAAAGCAATGTCATGAATGCTATTTTCTTATCTACAAAAATATATAAACTAGCATACATATATTAAATATTAATTTATATAAAATATGTTGAGAGTTATCCTTCTTTTTTCTTAGTGCAATAGGCGCCTCAATAATGATAACTCTCGACATATTTTATATATCTTAATATTTAATATATGTATGCTAGTTTTGTAATACATTTTCACCTAGTGGGTAACTTCAAATGTTTAAAATATTGCATGTATTTTTTATATTGCATTGGCCATATTATCATCAAAAACCATATTCCTATTCAGAAAACACACACACACATAGGGTGGTAATTACATATACTCTATGTAAAGGTGAATTGATGCATCCTTCTTAATGAAGATAAATAGTGTACCCTAAGGAGGGATGTTAGGATTGATGTTACCTTTATCAAGAAACTCCTCTAACCATAGTTTGAGCTCATTAAGCTCATGTGTGTTCATCATGTAAGGGGAATGTTACTCTATGACGAGAAGTTGATATTGATCATTTATAATGTTTAGCTAATTGGATAAGTATATTTTGAGTTTCTTGTGTTCAAATATTATGTAATCAGATTTGGATGGTGTTCCTTTAGATCAAATGGGAATTGTGATTCATTGAGGAATACTTGTTCTTTCTATTGTAGAAAGGTGGGTAGCCCCCTCGTTCCTTTGTTTGATGTGTAAGGGGGAATGTTACTTTGTATGATCTAGAAATTGATATTTTTCATTTATAATGTTTGGCTAATAGATAAGTATACTTTGAGTTTTCTATGTTCAAATAGCATATAATTATATTTGGATGGTGTTCCTTTAGATCAAATGGCTACTACCACTCATTGATGAATACTTGGTCTACTATTATAGAAATGTGAGTGGTCCCCTTAGGGATACTTGACTAATGAAAGCAGTTGATCTCCAAGTGCCATTGATGTGAGTGGAAGATGAGACCTCAAAACCCCTACCAATGCTAATACATTTTTAACCACTTAGGACAACATCATAATATGCCCAGTCTTATTCATATGTAATTAATAGTGATAAAAAACATAAATGCATGCATGTTTCTCTATAATTTTCCCCTAGTTTGACATGCATGCAAGCTACATAAATAATGCATGCTAAATTAATAGAAGCAATAAATGGGATAAGAGATCAAATTCAAGGATATGTGGTGGGATGATGCTTCATGTTTTGTAGAGTAACATCTCTATACTTGCAAACACAAATTATTAGTAGAACATGCAAAAACACATCATTATCTTAAAAATATAATCATCAAAGCTTGCATTTTATTGGGCATGATATTCATCATGTGTAAAGGGAAACAATGTACTAAGTTTGGGTTTATATTGAAGTCGCAAGTTCATGATTAAGTTGGCAAAACCATATAAAAGATGTGATTATGCATCATAATGTGAAAAGACTTATTGAAGTTGGAACTGGTGTGGTCCCCACAATCTACTAAGTAAAAATAATAAAGGGTTAAATGGGTCGAATGGTGTAATAATTATGATCATGCCCTAGGATTGATTGGTTGTAATGTTGAATGGTGTGACATAAATGATCAAATTCCATAAGATTGATAGGTTGCAATGCTGTTGAGTTCATAGGTTGGTTTGTTTGGCACATTGAGTGTCGTCAAACTCTTTGCACTAGAATTTGGGAGATGTGTGGAGATATTGATGATCCTCCAATCTTAAATGGTCCTACTTTAGATATTATTGCACCCATGATTGTTCAAGATTTACTATATCCTTCTATTATTGTTCATATTTGAGCATCTAATGTGGAAACACCATGGGATGAATAATATAGTTATATCAAATGCACTAAGATTCCACCTTTGCTTGCTACATCAACAAAGACATTGAATTCTCTACATGCTTCACCAAATTTTCTTCAATAGGTTCATACTTATTTTCATGATCATTGGGATTTTTGTAGAATCTCATATTTACGATCTTGACAACAACATTGAAGACATTTTCCTCTTTTTTATGAGAATTCATTTGGATTTATTTTTCTACCCCATTGTGCTTCTATCTTGACACAACTTAAATTTATTCATGAGTCTATAGATCTAAGTTTGTCATCATTTATGACTTCTATAGGAGCAACTAATTCACATTGGTTTATATCTCACACCTCTAATACGAGTCAATCAAACATGGTTACTATACCTAAATCTTGCATGGTACTTGATTTCATTAATAGGTTTCTAGAGACATACATCTTGATTCCTTCCTACACTTCACCACTTGAGTACAAGTTCAATAGGTTCATAGGTAGATATTTCTTTCTTCTAAATAGAAGGTACATCATTTATTACAAAAATAATTCCTATAGCATTCACCATGTGATTCTATACATCTACATTTTCTCTCTTTTGTGTGGAGGCATTCGTGAGCCTTTTCTTGTAGGGATTTTAGGATGCTATTTCATCTTTTTTGTCCACAGAATGGAGTTTTTTTAAGAGGTTTTCTTCTTGTCTTTCTTTATATGTAATTCATCCATGTATTTGGTGTTTGATTTATTTGTCATTTGATCCATTCTGATATCTCCATTGTTGGAATAAAATTTATCTCGAATAACATAATTTGTATTGTTTTGTGCATTTACTATTGTGTGAATCTTCTTTTCCCTAGATATTGATTGGATTTGTACTTGTTAGTGTTCAATCATTAGTAAATCTTAATTTATATTTCCATAAATAGATACATATAACTATTGTATATAGAATTCATGTGTAAGTATGTGTATTTGTGTGTAGTTGTAATGTATATATAGAGAGAAACAATTATATATAAAATTTGTGTGAGTATATTTATAATATATACACATAGAAATATGGTATTTTAAATTTGAATAAAACTATATATACGTCTTCCAAATTTTAAATAAAGCTTAAAAATAAACCATATATGTACATATATATTTGTAATTATTTTTAAATACTTCTATTTCAAATAAAGAAGAAGACATATTTCTTATTTTTAATGCGTATTCTTTTGCTTGTCAAATTTACATGAACACAAAAGTACAAGTAGTATAATTTATACTTACAATTTTGATCAAATTTTAATGCATGAAACTCCATGCTCTATGCAAGATTTAATGATGTTTTGAATAAAGGGGAGTTTTCTCCACCCTATTAATGTGGTGTCATCAAGCCATACTAGAATTTGGTCATTCCCCAAACTAAGAGATTGACTAAGAACCAAGGGTACATTTATAACTCACAAATTCAAACCAAACCACAATATGCCAAAATAAGTGTATGACATAAAAAATTAAATAAGAAATAAGGAAAGGAAATGAGTGGATTAAAAACCCTTACTCATAATTAAAAGAGCTCTCAAGGTTAAAAAAATATTGTAAACTATTTAAAAGAACAATATTTGACAAACACCATTGATCTACATAGAAGATCCACATACAAGAACTAATGCATTTCCTTCTCTTTCACATACATGAGAACAATAAATTTGATATGAATGTAAGCAAGAAGAGGCATACCTCTCAAGGTAGTTCCAATGAGGTGAAATAATTTTTTTCATTATTTAATCTCCCCTCTCAAAGATTTCCAAAGAAATATCACACCTAAGGCCTTCCAAATCTCTAAAATCACTTCCAAAATGATAAGAGTTTAGAATAACTTCCCTTTGCCTCAAAATTTTCTTAAGTCTCCTATATAGAAAGGGGATTCAATACTCATGAGTTTATTATCAAGAGATTCCCATGGGGCTAACTACCCTAAACTACCTTAGTAACAAAGAGAAATTTCTAGAATTAGAAAGAGCAAGTCACGAAGATTTTCTAGATAAACTAATGGGCTCTCGGCCAAAGGACGACAACACGGGTTTGGGATGATAGAGCGGTGCGTTGATGTCTCTCTAGCATGTTGGCATCCATATGAACCAAAAATTGAGAATATCATAGAAATTAGCAAAGTGACTACTAACAATCAGATTACTAAGAAATTCTAGAATGTAGAAAAATGACAGGAAGTAATAGGACCTAAGTAAAGAAAAGAATAAATGATAAAGTAGGAGAATAATAGATAGAAACTTCTCACAACAACTCAAGTACTGAAGCCTCCAACAAATGAATATCTTCAATATCTGCATGTGTAATATCTGGAGAAAAGTTGAGGCTATATAGGGGTTCAGTCAGTCAAACCCCTGTTTTGGTGTTCCCACCTCCACGAAAAACCAAATAGATAAAGAGAGATAGAAATGGAATGAATGTAAGAGTGATAAAAGCAATCCCCGCTCGAGGAAGAAAACCCATTGTAGTGTCAAAAAATGGGTCCTTTGACATTTTCACACTTGTTTGGGTCCTTCTTGTGGATTTTGGCTTAATGTTGCCTTGATTTAGTGTTGTGATGTGGATAACACATTCACATTCCTATAGGATTTTCATTAATAATTGGGCTTTCTTATGCTTTAATTGGCCCTATTTTCATCCACAAGCCTCATTTATTACATCTTTTCGAGGATAATCCCGACACCAATCATTAACCAATCATAGTTTAGGTGTTCCTGACTTTTGTGGCCCAGATTTAGTGTTTGGGATCATTCATCGCCTTGGGCGAATGAGTCCCACCTAGGTCTTTTTGGCCCCAATGTAGGTTTCACACATTTCTAAGTATTTTTCATTTTTGGTCCCATACATTAGACCCGGGTGGACTCATTTGCCACCTTGGGCGAATGAGTCCTGTGTGACCAAAATTCAAATTTCCTATGGGATTTTATTCTCCTAGATATGATGTCGGCTTGTAGTGTTCCAATTTCAGGAATTCTTGCATAATTGAGTATAAATACAAGGTTCTTTCACTTATTTTCATCCTAACAGGCAATCTAAGAAATCCTAGTATTCAAGAGTTCATAAGAGATCATTGAGCATTTACAAGAGCATTCAAGGCATTTCAAGGGAAAATTATCAAGCATTCTAGAGCATTCTTTTTAGTGTCAATAATCATGTCAAAGATTGCATTCTTCATGTTTGTTATTGTGCTAACAATTGTGTCGATGTAGAGTCCATGATTCAAGCAAGCATTACATTCAAGATCAACATCATTCAAGCAAGAATCAAGAACCACATCCATTGCAACCATTTCAAGCATAATTGCAGTACCTTATTGCTAGGGTTTGGTGAGTTGCAACATTTTTATTTGTTCATTCATCGCTCTCCCTTCATATTTTCTTTCATTTCAAGGTTTAATTACCAACAAGGGGTCTAACCAAGGCAACCCCATATTCTCTAACCCCACAACATTTTTCCCTATTCTTGTGTGTGATTTGCAAGGCTAGGTTGTAGATTTGTCAAGAAGCCAAGTTGAAGAAAATTTATCAAATCCCTAAAGTTTTTAAAGTTGTCATCAAGCCTTGGAGAAGCTTGGAGAAGACCTATAGGTGGAATTTTGCATATTCGGGTTTGAAAACCAGTCAAAAAGAGCAGAGCAGATCGAGAGGCACAAAATCTAGTCCAAAACTTCTAAAAAAGTAGAAGAGGATTGATTCACCACTATTGGCAAATGAGTCCCACTGTACAGGCCTGACAAATATTTTTTGCAAATTAGGATACCCTTTTGGCTAAAACTTGTATTTGCACATTTTCCCAAAAGCTGGATTGATTCACCCAGCTTGGCGAATGAGTCCTAGTCAACATCAACTATAGATTTTTCAGTGATCTAGATCTCCATTCTACCTTCTTCAGTTTCCCAGGTGCACACTTCTAGTTTCATAGATTTCTATTGCATTTTGTTCACATTTCTAGGTCATTCAAGGTTTGGCATTTCACATTGTATTGCATTGTCTTTTCCAAGTCTAAACTTGGTGGTGAACCCCTCATTAGCTATCATTCAATCCCTAGAATAGTCCCTTTCCAAGATTTCAATATGCTTTGCATTGAAATCTCAAGGGTTTGTTCTTGAGTGAAGAGCAAGGAAATGGTCTCTCTCCTTTTAGGTCCAAAAACCTAGAAGCGAAAGAGAGGTCACCATTTTCTTCTTTTCACCCATATCACGAAGTATAGGTGATAGAAGCAATCCCCGCTCGAGGAGGAGAACCCATATCACAAAATATAGAGATGCAATGAATAGGGGATATGTGAAATCCTAGGATGCTCGCAAGCACAAGATAAAGGAGATAACAGTTGTAAGGCTTAAGGAAGCCAAAGGGAGAGAGCAATAGCTGCCAGAGCCAAGAGAGCTGCAAAGAGTGTTGTGAGAGCTTGAAGGTGTTACTATAACAAGCTATAAGGAGATATGCAAGCAATATAGCAAGAGAAAGAGAGGAGGAAAAGGTAGGAGCCAAAGATAGGAAGATTCAAAAAACCCAAATAGATTGAAGAGGCAACTTTTAAAGAGGGAAATAAGTAAAAAGAAGCTTCTCGGGCAGTTACAAGGAATTCTCAGTTGTTACCACTGAAAAAATCAGATGACAAGTGGCAAACATTCTCAAAAATAGTCATTTGAACGTTAAAATGTCATAGGACACTAGCACGATGCACAAATGTCTACGTGGCGTGCTAGTGTCTAGACACATCACATTACAAAACGACATGAATGGGAAAAGCACAAGGTTCGATGCAAAGTGGACACATAAGGGTAGCTATTGAAAAGGGGTCCTGAGCATCCCGAGAGGGGAAAAGTCTGATGCAGGGGATAAAATGAGCCTACACAAGTGCTAGGGGGTGGACACTAAAGAGGATACAAGAATGTATGTGAAATTGCAAGGAGTGTAATTTTATGACATTACATCTCCATATCAAAGATGAGCCAATTAGCCTTCCAAAGGTTAAAGAGGATGGATTGTATGCAAGTTCCATGTCATCCACCATCACACAATGGGGTGAGGACACTTGGCCTCTCTCTTACACATGCAACCAACTCTTACAAAACATAAATGTAATTTGTTCCTTTCCATGTGCGTCCACATGGGTCAAGTATGGTGAAGTGGAGTGTACGAGTTCAAAACTTCATTTACACAAAATTCATGCAAGATAATATGGTTGACAATCAAACTAAAAATCCTAAAGGGTACTTGCCACATAGGTACTTGCTCAAGTGGGGCATTTTCACATAAAAACATATTTTAATCTCCTCTAAAATTCATGCACCGAGTATAAATTTAAGTTTGCATTCCAAAAGACATTTTATAAATTCAAAATAGCAATACAAAAGATATAATCTTAATTTAAATTATAAGAATAAAGTCAAACAATTAGGGACAACAAGGCTTAATTGAAAGGGTCATAGTCCTCTCACAAACTAAGATGATAGGAATAACCAAGAAACATATTCAAGTTTCTATTAATTCAATAGGTGGAGTAAGAAGGGTAACTAATTTTCATGATTTATCTCTCGTTCTCACGTTGGCCAAACTACACACATTAAATAAATCTAGAATATATATAACGAGCACAACTTAATTGAAAATTACACTATTCAGGTATAATAATTCAAATCAATCACTTGTCTTGTAATTATTATTTATTTTAATAACCAATATCAAAATTGTATTTCACCATGATTATATTCACTATATTTACTCATATATAACACAATAATAATCTATAGTAATTTTAGTGTCATTTTTCACATTAAAATCACAATTTTAATATTTAAATTAAAACACGTAAATATTTCATCTAACCTTCAAATTCATGTCTCTGTGATATTAATTATCCTTCAAAATCACACTCAAGGTCTATTTATCATTTAAATAGCCATTCAAATAGTAATACAAAGACTGCAATGATATTTATCTTAGTAGTTACTTTCACTTAAATGACTACATGTAAGTAATTTATGATTGTTAAGATACTACACACCCCTAATATACTGAATTCACTTATTGTGAGTCTTTATAAATCATAATTAGCATTGTCACTATTTAAGGTTAAATTGAGTTAATCACATATATCCACTAGAGCCAACTAACAATTAAGCAAATTTTAAAAAAATGTAAAAGTGATTCAAAGAACCATATGGAAATCAAATGCAATAGAATAAACAACCAAGTCATCCCAAAATCAACTAGGTCATGAATATAATAGAGGGAAATATCCTTCTCATTGAAATTAACCACACACACATAACCCATATAATTAAAATATTATAAGAATAACATAAAATTTGACTTCATGTACTAAATTCAAATTGACTCTTATCAATTAAGTTTAAGTCCAATTGTCTAACTCGATATGATAATCATAAAGGAAACTAATTAACATTATTTTTTAAGTTAATTTTAAATATTGTGTTTTTGGTACTACAAGTTAATTATATCAAAACCCATCAATTGAAAATTAGAAGATTACATGTAATTGTTCCAAAACTAGCAAAAATTATGTCACAAAGTGGTTGTGACTTATAATAAAATTCAAATCAAGAACAATAATTTTTTTGTAAAAGGATGTGTAAAGCCCCAAGCTACACGCCTAAGATATTACTCGATTAAACAAATTTTTATTTGAAATAACAACATCAATCAAGATGCATTAACATGTCAAACTTGCATAACAATGAAAACACAAGTGTAATTTCAAACAAAATGACACATGGATACTAAAAAATAGAACAATCGGTCATTATTGCTATGAGTAAGGTGAAACCAACTACATACCTACAAATCATGGGATGAAACCACCAAGATGAACTAATGAAGAAGGGTAAAACATCTAATAATGATTGGGTAACAACCCATGATTGTGCTCTCTCACAAACATAACACAAGGGTAGGATGAGGGAAACAAAAACTTCAAATCCTCACCGAAACACACTTACAAACTCTTACTACAGTAAAGGAAACCCACACGAATGATGAGATGACTAGGAGATAACACAACTTCTCTAGACAATGCAATCACTAGTTTCAAGAACTAGGAGTATGATGAGGGTAACATTAACCTACAATAAAATTAACAACTAACTTAATAACACCTAAGCACAATGATAAACCTTCACAATGGGTTTCCTTACTTTGAGGTACAAGCCCTCCACCAACTAGAATAACATGATGCTACCATGCCAAGGGGAACAACTTTCATATGCAAAGTTTCCTTTAGAAATGGTCAAAAGACCTCATTGTCCGATGAAATACATGAAAACAATGTGTTAGAGGATTACAATGACCAATAAGGATATTAGCATCCTTGGAGGAATCTAATGCTCAAGAATTGCATTAGAACACCACTACATAGGTGTCTTGGAATTGTGCAAGTATCCTAGAAATGTGCTAGAGTCTTGAATCTATGTTGTAGTCTTGACCGCGTATTTTAGTCTTGGACAAAGATTAAATGAATGACCATTTTTAGCTCTCATACCTAGGGACAACACTCAAGAATTAAAAAAACAATAATACAACACAAACATAATCCCAAACATTAAAAAAAAACCAAGAGACTAGGAGGGACAACCCTATCCAATTTCCAACACAATGACCAAACAAAGGAGACACTACACACAAAGTGAGAGACCTAAAATGGACTCCAAAGTGAGTCTAAGGATATAGAGGATAGAAGGAAACATTCCCAAAACACCATAATTATCCTTCCATCAAAGGGAGAACAAAAAAGACACCACCCTATGGTGGATTCTCACCAACGCACAATCCCTAAACATGGAAGACAAGACAAAAAATACCACATATGTATGAAGCAAAAATTGAGAATTTACGAACACATTAATTTAATTTTAAACCAAAATCCAAATGTTCTCTAAGTTTATTTTACCAATTGTTATCACTTGGATATGCACCCTTCCTAAGCACCTAGCTTAGCTATCTAGTGAAGCATGCAAAGACTTCTCAAAGTGTGGGCTTTGATAATCAAAGATCAACCTCTAGAGAGGGTTAATTCCCTTGCCACTTCAACTAAACTAATCTACGCTACTATTGTTCTACTAAGGAAAAGGGGAAGAAAAGACATAAAATGAACCTAACCACTACAAAGGTGATGCACCAACCTATGCTACTATTTTTTGACACAATTATTTTAATAGTTCAATTTTTTAAGGCACAAATTCAATGTTTTTGCATGCTCATGTATTAGTATTTTATATAAAGGTTTAATTGCTGACAATTCTAGAAAGAAAAAATGAAATTTTCATCACAACTAACAATTGTTTTCACAATAACACAAGCTATAACCTACATAAGATATGCATTTTTTGTTTGAAGGTGTTGAAAATGAGACATATGTTTGAGGACTCCATGGAAATCATAAAAAACATGCATCAATCGTCATATTGCATACAATATAACAATAGATGAGAAAGCTAAATACTAAATTTTATTGCTCAAAAGGTGTATTAGAGTAGTACATAGTCTGAACTGACTAATATTGGTTTGAAAAGTGAAGTCTTACATGTTCCAACCTTCAAGACTATTTTTTTTAGTTACAAAACAATATATTTGCTCAATTTTTTTTTTTTGAAGCTACAACGCATAAATTGTTTTCAAGAACTCAGACTATTAGATATCACTAAGTGTCTCTATTAGTCGTCCAATAGCTTCCTAAGAACTAGCAACATGTTTTTTAGATCATAAATGCATTTTCTTACCTTTGGTTTGCTTGGTCAACTCTCCTTGGGCACATAATTGAGTTGGCTCCTTATTTTTCTCTTTTAAATGTTGGTTTTTGAAGGTGGTTAAAGAGATTCTTGATGGCTTTAAATTCTTTTGGTTGAAGATGCCCCTAGATGCTTGGAAATGACCCTCAAATTGATTCAATTGTCTACTATATCTTCTTACATGTGGTCCAACTCACCAAAATTCTCCTAGATGCCCTCCAACTACTCATCACTCCTCTAAACTGTCGTAACCTCCCTCAAACATGTTAATAGGACATCTTGTCCCATCTCAATTTTGCTTGCATAAACTTTATTAGATAATAAATGGATTTGGATGAGACCATTGGACAATATGTGTTTGAAGCATAAATTAATGTGTTTTTGTGGATGATAAATTAGATGCTATCTATAAAATGCATGCTATTGTGATTAAAATAATGAGAAATTATTATGATGTGAATATTTCAATTATTGATTATGGTTTTATGAGCTAACCTATTGACGAGATATTGAGTGCAAATGAGTGCAGGATCAGGTTGAAGGCGAGAACATAGTCGAGGTAGAGATGACCTAGCTGCCCGACAATAGTCGACATAATGAAAATCCTATGCACACACTCATGTAGTTGCATTCATCCTACATTGTGCATGATTATGTTCTGCATTGTGTTATCATGAATATGTCATTGCCTAATGTGTGTTATGATTTAAATAATGACTATGTCTTATGGTTGTTTTATTTGTGAAAATTAACTTAATTGGAAAATAAAAGATTTTATTTTTCAAATGTTTGATAATAATAAATCTTATAATTTATATTTATATATACTAATGATATCATTATTTATATATATATATATATATATATATATATATATATAAATAGTTTACTAGTAAAATAAAAACAAAAAAATTTAAATAAAATAAGACTACATGATAAATCATACGATCCTTGCATAAGGTGAAATAAATAGATGTTTGTCTTGTTAGTTCTCTAGCTATCATTTCTCTCTTTTATCAAACTTTTTTTTTCACCATATTTTTCATGGAGTATTTTTGATAGGGCCCTTGCCATCTTGTTGTCCTATCATATTTTTCCTTTTTGTAGACCATTCCTTTGGTCATTTCATGAACTATGCTCTTATTCTAGTGAAGAAAATTTTGTCCTTTAAATGTTTCATGTCTATCGTGTATATACATAATGAAGATAACTATGATGGTTTGTCCTTTGATTCATAAATATCATAGTATTTCCTTTGTGTTTGAGGCCTAAATACAATTTTTTAGACTATCCTCTAGTCTCTTAAAATACCCCTTCACTTCTAGACTTATTTTCACTTTTTTTGAGGGCATATGATTGTCATATGTTGCATGATCCATGAAAATATTTTATCATTATGATAATAGGATTGTCCTTTTACAATACTAGCCACACAATTACCTTCGAATACGCAAGTCCTTAAGTATACAAACCAAATATCCTCTTTGTCACTTATTCTTCAACATACTGTCAACTATCACCTTTAGTATCTTTAAAACAACACTATCACTTGTCACTTGATTGGTCTTCCTCATGTGTATTTCCACTTATGTAGTTCATGACCTCTTTTCTTTATACTATGTAGATATCACATTTTCATGTACAAAAAGTGCTTAAAGAAGCATCTTCATCCTACCAAGCACTCTTCATTACACACATGATCTTGACATCTAGTCCTTACGACTCTCATACTAATCCTTTTTTGTGTGCACTGTGAGGACTATCACTTACTTGAACTTTCCAAAGGTTTCGTGTTATGCCTTCGTGTTATTCCAACTAGGTGTGTAGAATATTGTAAGATACTTGTGGCTAGTAGACCAATGCCCCTTGAAACTTATCTTGTGTTTGTGTTTGATTTCTTTTTCCTTGTTTTCCATCCTTTCCTTCTCATTGTAAGATGGAATGCATTGACACAAGAGTTGTTATACATGAACAATAACCATCTTAAAGGTTTGTCATATCCTTGGATTTCCACAAGCCAACTTCAAAAAAGCTAGCATGACCCCCCTAGATTTAAGGAATAGGTAATGTCATGACTATGAGAGAGCACTCTAGTCTTCAACATAGCAAACATGTTGTCATCGAAATCACTCATAACATTGTTCATAGTGGTAGGTTTTTAGTACTTCAAACTTATACACCCCTTGCACTTCCTTCAAAAAATGCCATCCTTTAATTTTCCTCTTTGTCACTACTATGTTGATAAGGTCATTTTGCTACTGTCCTTCTATCTTGCAAACCCTTGACTATCACGAGTCTTCTTGTTTGGAATTTTACATAACAAGATTGTCCTGTTCAAAAATTTATTTACCATTTGGTGTTTGTCCCATGATCCTAGGAATTTCATTAAACTATTGTATTATATATTGTTGTATCTCTTGCCATGATAAACTAGTCCTTTCATAGAATGAGGTTCATGATCTACAAAAGGTTATATAAATATCCTTTTTCATGGGTTGTTCATTGTTTCATTCAATTTATGATACTACAAGTTGTAGTGAGGTGTTCATTCATTCAACCTACTCCCAATCATTGTGTAGGGATATTTGGATTGCATATTTGTTATCTTTTGTTATCATATGCATGTAGGACTAGTTGATAAAAATTCCTTAAGAGAGTTAAACTTCAATGGAAACAAATGATGAGAACACAATTATACTGAGAGGGGGGTGAATTAGAACAATACAAACTTTTACCAACTTAAAATTAATCAATCATAACAATAATAACCATGCAAGATATTGACAATTAAGAACACAAGAACACCAAGATTTACGTGGAAACCCTTACGAGAGAAAACCATGGCAAAATATTACTTTTTATATAAATCTCTCTTACAATCTTTATAGGCACCAACCTACAAGAGACACCAATTCCCTCTTATAAAATTTGTGAGCACTAACCCACTAGAGATTCCAATCCCTACAATTTGTAGGCACCAACCCCCACTACTAAGAACCTACTTAGCGAGAGCACCAATCTCTCCTTTAGGAAGCACCGACTTCCAAAAAAACTAGGTTCCACTTTTGGATGTTGCACCTTCAACGACTGATGGGACATATCTATCTCCTTCATAAAAATCTATTTCTTATTCACTCCATAATTGCCTTCTTCTTATTTACTCCATGATTGATATATCTTCCATTGATTTTTCTTCCTTGAATGATATTTACTATTTATTTAACGGTCATATCTCTTCAATATGTCTCTTGATTATTCTTAACCAAATATCTAATAATATTCATTTACTTTATTATTTTATATTCCTCTTTCTTCATGCTATATACTTCTATGTATTCTATAATCTTCCTCAACTTCACTTACTCATATATGCTCCATATTCTATACTCTTCTATCTCCTTCTTTAAAATATGCTTGTGTTTGGATGATAGAACTTCTTGTTTTCCTTTGCAGATCTTATCAAATCTGTACTTATTCCATCTAACTTTTTGATGTTATTTTTATTCATTTTCTAGTGTGTGACTGAGTTGTCTTTTAGTCCACACACTTCCCTCCTCTTCTTACTTTTTCTTCATATATCTCAGATTAATTTGCACTTGATATCCAATTTCATTCTATTATTAATATATCCTTTTATCCCTTGATGGATATTCAACTTTACTTCACTTGATATATATTTTTTATTCATCATTTTCTTCACTTGAATGATTTGTTTTTATATCTTATTCACTATGGATTCATACCTCTTCATGTGGTTGCTGCCTTTCAATAATAATGATTATTGCATAATTAGTCTCATAAATAATCATTACATATTAACAAAGGTAATCACTCCTTAAATATATGATAATCATGGTTTTAAATGGATGATCATAGATCACTTCCTTTATAAATTAATTGTTGCCCATAACATAGTGTTGTGCCCAATAAAAAAAATTGCTTCATTGAGGCATTTTGAAGAGAATGGTCAAAGTCTTGTAAAAATTATTATCAAAAATCAAAATTTCTAAAAATAGACTTGAGTCAGGGTTTTATAGGTTTTTTGTCACATAGATGCTGACAATTTTTTTTAAAAATAGAATCCTTGTTTGGAGGCTTTTAACTAATTTTGATTGGTCGAAAATACTTCCCAATCAAGATGGTCTAGTTAGAATCATCAAAAGGTCAAGTTTTCTCTGTTAGGTCTATTTTTCTTTTTTAGAAGGCAAAGTATGAGCTCTGAGGTCATCAATGGAGGATTATCAGCTACCAAGTGTCAAATTCAAAGCCTCGGATGCTACACAAACAACGACGAATGGTGAACGAAGAAGGAAAACAAGAAAAATTGAAATTTAAGAAAATTATTCTAACTCTGGCTAGCCTAGGCGCCCCTGTCCGGTCAGGGCACCTAGCATTTGGTACCTTAGCCATTTTCCAACTTTCATCATTCGTTGCACGTAAAATGATGAATGTAGTTGGAGAAGGCGATGAATGAAAATCGAAGAAAGTCGAAAATCATAAAAAAATACTCTGGCATGTTTGGGCGCCCCTATCCAAGAGGGGCACCTGGGATCTCATGCCTTAGAAAAAAAATTCCCGCTCTTCAAAAAAATGTACAATTCTCCCCATTAGCCCAATTTTGTTATGTAAAAAGCAATTAAAAAGCAGTTTTTAGGGCTAGGAAAAGTAGTAGGTCATCTCAATTATATGTTCAGGGTCTTCAGTTGATTCATCATCTAGTGTTGAGGATCTATCAAACAGTGGAAATTGTAGTTCAAATAGTGTAATTTTGTGGAAAACGAAGAAGATCAAACAAAAACTAAAAAACAACAATTTTTGGCTAAGGCATGGAAGCCTAGGCGCCCTTGTCAAGGAGGGGCGCCTAGCTTTTCATAACTTAGTTTATTTTTCACCTATTTGAGAATTCATCAAATTCCTTTGTTAGCCTACTACCGAGTTTCACAGAATTAGATAGATGTAGTGTCGAGGGTTACCAAAGTACCATAATTCATCTCAATTTTGATTAGGCTTTCCAGATCAACTGCCTTTCAATCTCTGTGATTCACCGGCTGGCAGGAAATGATGTTCAAAAACTAGGGTCACTTGCTTCTGACAGGAAAATGCGAAACAGAGAAAGTAAAAATTTGAAAATCTTGAAATTTTGGTTTGGGCATGAGAGCTTGGGTGCCCCTGTCCAAGAGGGGCACCTAGACTTTCAACACTTAGAAAATTTTGCAACCCAACATGCCTTCTTTCCAATTTAGCCTTCGTGGGTCACTTTTGAGGTCCACAATCACAATTAGATGATGTCAAACGCCAAAATGAAGTTGGGGATCACTTCAACAGTGGTCAAACATGAGATTTCCATGGTCAAATTTTTTTTATCAGTTTACAGTGCCAATTTTCGAATCGTCAAAGTCAGAAGCAAGCTTCGTCAGAAGCAGAAGCGAGGAAATTTTGAAAATCATGAAGTTTTGGTTAAGGAATGAGAGCTTGGGCACCCCTATCCAAGAAGGGCACCTAACATCTCATGCCTTAGCCATTTCTCTGCTTTCATCATTTATTTTTCGAAATGTGTCTTCATGCGTGCATATTTTTTTGGCCTATAAAAGAGGAATTCATTGTTGCACATGCAAATGAAGTCAGATTTTTGCATGCAAAGTTTCAATCACCATGGATAGACTCCAAAATTATAGGGTTTTGCATGAAAGCGCTTTTTCATCTCCAAACTATATTTAAGAAAGCTTTTAGCATTCATTCTTCATAAATTGCAGGTTGGCTTTTAGAGGAAGAAAGATAAAATTTTCTTCTCATCAAGATTTGGAGGCTCAAATAGAGTGCTTTTTTAGTATTCTTCGTGGATTCGAGATTGGGAAGTATAGAAGCAAGCTTTTTCATGGTCTAATTTTTTATGGCATCACATTTCAGAAACAAGTGGCCAACTTTTTCAATTCTCATCGATCTGGGTTCACTTGCTTTTTACTCCTCTTCAAGATTGGAAAATTTTATATTTCTAAAAAATCTACCTTTTTCACGCTTTTTGGGGGAAATCCTCAACTTTTTAAAAATTTGACGAACTGGGTCTCTTGAGAATGAGATTGTCTACAAAACCCAAACCTCGGTATTTTTCTAGGAAATCTTGTTTTTTGGAGAAAAATGAGTAACATATTTTTAGTAGCTTGTGCTAAATTTTTTTAGACATAGGCATGGTTTACAATCAAAATTCAAGATTTTCATCATACAATACTCTTCCATTGAAAAATCGAGAGAAGCATCAGAAGCATAAATCTAGAGAAGAAACAAAGGAATGTCAGAGAATGGTCGCGAGGTTAAAAAAAAAGATATGCTGAAGCAAGAGGATATATTTATAAAAGGTCATTACTCTAGTTGCAGAGCCACCAAAATTATCAATGAGTGAGTCACCTTTTGGGGCAATGATGTTTTCTAAGAATAGAACTCAAAAAACAATAGTTAACTAGTTGATGCCTTTTCAAAGTTAAACTTGTTCTCATTCATGCATATCTATTCTTTATGAAATATCAAATGTATAGTTGGAGCTTTTCTTGCTTTTAAATCAGTTAATTGATTTTAGCAGGTGGTTAGTTGTTAGTTATCTATTGTTTAGTATTATAAATAAAGATTGCATGTTGGAAATTCTAGTTGTAAAAACAAGGAGATTTTAGGGTTCCCTACTCCTTGTTTTTGTATAGATAATGGCATCCTTGCCCATTTCTTTTCAATTGTTATTGTGATAAAAAATTGCTGAGCCTAATTTTGCTTGCAACTTTGTTATTCAGTGTTTGTTCACTTTGTGTAAGAGCAAGTTTGCATGCCTTTCTTTGTTGTAGATTATTGTTCAATTCATGTTCAATTTGTATCTAGTGTAATTGTTGTTGAAAATTTGAGGAGGAAAATCTTATGCCTATTTTTCTTTGATCCACTATCTCAATCTCATTTAGTACTTTGTCTTATGTATTTAATTGCATAATCTTTATTTCAGCTTACATCTCATAAGTACAATGAGTCTTCAAGTGTTATCTAGGAGAAAGTATTTTTAAGTTTCTATGTTAATCAAATCATTCCTTGTTTACTTCTAATTCTCGAGCTCCAAGTTTACTTAAGTTGTCAAAAGTGTCTTTAGAATAGGCCTAGTTGTAGTTTGAATTTTTAGAAAAGAGAAAACCTCAGCTACACACAGCTCCTAGTTTTATAACCTTGTGCTCTTAGCTGAGAATAAAAAGATTGGAAAGTAGTTTAGTATTCTTTTTAAGAATCATCAGTGAAGAGGGAGCTTCTCCTCCTAATTTGAAGAGCAATTCAACTATGCATAGTTTTCCACTTGCAATCCACATTCCAGAGGTGCAAATTGAAATGCCAATAGTTTTTTGGCGCCCATTGTGGAGCACAAAGCATAAAACTTCAAGAAAGAATGTGCTTTATGTCACGAGAATGACCATCTAGCACAAGAAGTCAAGCAAGAAGAACCTGTGATCCAGCCAGAAGCAATGGGTGATAACAATAATGCAAATGATGGAAATAACTGTGATGATAGGAATCAGAGATGTCCACCCCCATTACCTTGGGGTAACAACATTGGACCTTTGGATTTGCAGGAAAATCATGAGATACCTAAAGGGTCAAGGAAGAACTTCCCTCAGTTTCACAATGATGGGATTCAACACTCGGATGAACATATCTCTGCATTCACAATGGCTTGCACCATGTTACATGTGGCACATGAAGACATCACAATGTGTCTCTTTGTGGAGACTCTTATTGGGAGTGTTGCTGACTGGCTCAATCACTTGGAGCTGAGCAGTGAATTACAAGTTGGACAACTATGAGCGAGAATTTTTTTGTGAGATTCAAGCTTGTTGAAGATAGTCATTTATTGTTTTCCCAACTTGTAAATTGAAAGATGGAGCACAAAAATCCCATGAGGGAGTTTGTAGCAAGATTTAATCATCTCGTTACACAACTTTCTTCTACACTTAATACATCACCAAAGATTTTTGATGATTTATTTCATAAATGCTCTTCCATCAGAGATAGCCTTCTTTCTGAAGACAACAAAAGAAATAGAATTGACGAATGTGCAAGAACATGCCATCGAGTTGGAGGATAATATGATTACCTTTGGTAAGATGAATAAGGATTCAATCAGGCCTCTGCTTTAGAGTTCTTGCAGATCCATTGCTACAAAAGGTACCCAATGAGATGCTTGCACTACCACCACCATAATATTAACCTCACCAACAATATCAACCTCAATATCCATATCAACCTAGGAGAAATAATTTTTAGCCTTTTAATAATTACAAGTTGTAATTTCCAACACCTCCACCAAGACCAACGGTTGAAGTTGCACAAAATGCAGTATTTTGATCTTTCCATGAGATTGATGCGCATACTAGTACTACACGTCCTAATAATTTAAGAATGAATTAGATCATGAGATATATTGATGTTGAACTCAGTTCAGGTATTGTTCCTACACCAAGTTTGAATTTTGCCTTACCATAAACAGACAACTTCCATGGCAACTCTACTCTGAGATAATTTCGAAGTGAACCCGTTATTGAAGAAGAATACTTCCACCACTATTCTCTTGCGATAAATGATGGAAGATATTTGATTCCTATGTTTTCATGTGCCCAACACTTGAAAGTGTAGAAGGAAGAAGAGGAAAGGCGGAAAGATAAAGAACAATTTAAGGAAGTGGTTCCAACTTCCACTTTTGAAAATTCACATGAGAATGTCAAGGTTTCTCAAGATTCATCTTTGGAAAATTTTGAAATTGTATATTCCATGATGAAGACCAAGGTTAAGATTTCACAATTGGAGTACCTTCGTGATCACCCTAAATAGCTGGATAGAATAATACAATATGTAAAGAAAGAGGCTTCAATTCAACCTACATTGCTCGAGTCATCTGTACCAACAAAAGAAATAGGTCCTAGTAATTGTATGACGTTGTCAGAGATAGAAAATGAAGATCAGAACATTGCTTGTCTTGAAAAGAGGTTGCCAGAAAATACAAAGTTACGGAAAATGCAGTTTGATGGGGGTTCTTTAGCTACAGGTTCAGGAGCAGGGGAAATAATCATCTCCCCTAAAGGACAGTTGCACCCATTTGTATATTGCCTGCAATCAAAATTCACTAAAGCTAAAAAAGAGGCACTTTTATTAGGCCTCAAAAATGTTGAAGATATGGGAATCGAACTCTTATGTGTTAAAGGGGATGTAGAGCTGATCGGCGATCCAATCAAAAGATATTTCTAGGTTGGAAAGGATCACCTACGACATTATAGAAACTAAGTTTGGAATGCAAGCAATTGGTTTGAAGCATTTGACATCAAATGCATCCTAAGGATGGATGACAACAAAATTGATGCCTCAATAGTATCTGCTTCCCTCTTTGTGCCATTTTATGACTTTTTTTAAGGTGCCTTTACCTAGGCATATGAAGATATGAGAATCTTCATCTTAGAGAAAATGTATCCTATAATACCCATCAAACAAGAAGTGAAGCTTTTCAGGTAGAAGCGACATTGTTGTAATCCATTCCCACTGTCATATAGTGGGAAACATCTGAAGCACTTCATTCCTTTAGGAATGGAGCAATTTCCTTTTTGTTTTCGTGATGTGTTTCCCCTTTCCATAATGTGTGTGTTATGTTGTGATGTGTTTCCGCTTTCCGTGAAGTTTTTGTCGTATTCTAGGTGTTTTTAGGTGGTCTTGTTTTAGGTGATTGAGGAAGTTCCAACTTATATATGATTTTAGGAAATCGTGTTCTGGGTGATTTAGGGAAAGTATTATGATAAGTGATTAGGAAATGATCTTGACTCTAATGCCCAATTGATAAGACATTGGTCTATGCTTAAAAGTCCAGAGATTCTTGGTTCTCCTATTTTGTAAGTATCTAACATGGTCCCCAAATAAAGCCAATTGTTGTGCCCAATCAAAAAAAATTGCTTCATTAAGGCATTTTGAAAAGAATGGTCAAAGTCTTGTAAAAATTATCGTCAAAAATCAAAATTTCTAAAGATAGAAAGTTTCTAAAAATAGACTTGAGTCAAGGTTTTCTGAGTTTGTTGTCAAATGGATGCTAGCAAAACTTTCTAAAAATAGAATCCTTGTTTGGAGGGTTTTAACTGATTTTGATTGGTTGAAAATACTTCCCAAGCAAGTTGGTTCGGTCAAAATCGTCGAAAGGTTAGGTTTTCTTTGCTAGGTCTATTTTGCTTTTTCAGAAGGCAAAGCATGAGCTCTGAGGTCATCAATGGAGGATTATCAGCTACCAGATGTCAGATTCAAAGCCTCAAATGCTGCACAAACAATGACGAATGGTGAACAAAGAAGTCAAAGAAGAAAAAGATAAAATATATGAAAATTATTCTAACTTTGGCTAGCTTGGGTGCCCCTGTCCAGTCAGGGAACCTAGCATTTGGTGCCTTAGCCATTTTCTAGCTTCCATAATTTGTTGCACATAAAACGGTGAATGTAGTTAGATAAGGTGGTGAATAGAAATCAAAGAAAGTTGAAAATCATCAAAAACATTCTAACTCTGAAATGTTTGGGCACCCCTATCAGGGAGGGGCGCTTGGGATCTCATGCCTTAGAAATTTCTTTGCCTACTCTTCGAAAATGTGCTATTCTCCCCGTCAGCCCAATTTTGTTATGCAGAAAGTAGTTAGAAATTATTTTTTAGAGCTGGGAAAAGTAGGAGGTCATCTCAGTTATGTTCAGGCTCTTCAGTTGATTCATCATCTAGTGTTGAAGATCTATCAGACATCAATTTTTGGCTAAGGCATGGAAGCCTAGGCACCCTTGTCAAGGAGGGGTGCCTAGCTTTTCATAACTTAGTTTAATTTTTGCCTATTTAAGAATTCATCAAACTCCTCCATCAACCTACTTCTAGCTCTCACAAAATCAGTCAGATGCAATGTTGGGGGTTAGCAGAGGATATAATTCATCTCAGTTTTGATCAGGCTTAATAAATCAACTACCTTTTAGTCTTTGTGATTCACCGGCTAGCAGGGAACGATGTTCAAACTGGGGTCACTTGCTTCCGGTGAAAAATTGCAAAACAGAGAAAGTAAAAATTTGAAAATCATGAAATTTTGGCTAAGGCATGAGAGCTTGGGCTTCCCTATCCAAGAGGGGCACCTAGACTTTCAACACTTAGAAAATTTTGCAACCCGAGATGCCTTCTTTCCAGTTTAGCCTTTGTGGGTCACTTTTAAGGTCTGCAATCACGATCAAATGATGTCAAATGCCAAAATGAAGTTGGGGATCACTTCAGTAGTGGTCAAATTGGACATTGCCATGGTCAAACAAATTTTTTCAGTTTGCAATGCTAGTTTTTTGGATCATTAAAGTTAGAAGCAGGCTTTGTTAGAAGCAAAAGCGAGGAAAATTTGAAAATCATGAAATTTTGGTTAAGGCATGAGAGCTTGGGCGCCCCTATCCAAGAAGGGAACTCAACATCTCATGCCTTGGGCCATTTCTTTGCTTTCATCATTTATTTTTCAAAATGTATCTTCATGTGCATGTTTTTTTCCCTATAAAAGAGGAATTCACTATTGCACATGCAAACGAAGTCAGATTTTTGCATGTAAAGTTTCTATCATCATGGATAGACTCCAAAATTATAGGGTTTTGCATGAGAGCGCTTTTTCATCTCCAAAATCTATTTGAGAAAGATTTTAGCATTCATTCTTCATAATTTTCAAGTTGGCTTTCAGAGGAAGCAAGATAAAATTTTCTTCTCATCAAGATTTGGAGGCTCAAATATAGTGCTTTTTAGTATTATTCGTGGATTCGAGATTGGGAAGTACAAAAGCATACTTTTCATGGTCTAATTTTCTATGGCATCACATTTCAGAAATAAGTGGTCAACTTTTTCAATTCTCATAGATTTGGGTTCACTTGCTTTTTACTCCTCTTGAAGATTGGAAAATTTTATATTTCTAAAAAATCTACTTTTTTCACGCTTTTTTGGGAAATCCTTAACTTTTTCAAAATCTGACGAACTCGATCTCTTCAAAAGGAGATTGTCTACAAAACCCAAACCTCAACATTTTTTTAGGAAATCTGCTTTTTTTGGAGAAAAATCAGTAACATATTTTTAGTAGCTTGTGCTAAACTTTTTCGGACATAGGCATGTTTACAGTCAAAATACAAGATTTTCATCATACAATACTCTTCCATTGAAAAATCAGGAGAAGCATCAAAAGCATAAAGCTAGAGAAGAAACAAAGGAATGTCAGAGAATGGTCGCGAGGTAAAAAAAAAAGATATGTTGAAGGAAGAGGATATATTTATAAAAGGTCATCACTCCAGTTGTAGAGCTACCAAAATTATCAATGAGTGAGTCACCTTTTGGGGCAGCGATGTTTTCTAAGAATAGAACTCAAAAAGAAATAGTTAACTTGATACCTTTTCCAAGTTAAACTTATTGTTCTCATTCATACATATCTATTCTTTGTGAAATATCAAATGTATAGTTGGACATTTTCTTGCTTTTAAATCAATTAACCGATTTTAGTAGGTGGTTAGTTGTTAGTTATCTTTTGTTTAGTCTTATAAATAAAGATTGCATGTTGGCAAGTCTAGTTGTAAAAGCAAGGATATTTTAGGGTTCCCTACTCCTTGTTTTTGTATAAATAAGGGCAGCCTTGCCCATTTATTTTCAACCGTTATTGTGATAACAAATTGTTGAGCTTACTTTTGCTTGCAACTTTGTTATTCAGTGTATGTTCATAGTGTGTAAGAGCAAGTTTGCAAGCCTATCTTTGCTAGAGATTATTGTTAACTTCATGTTCAATCTGTATCTAGTGTAATTGTTGTTGGAGATTTGAGGAAGAAAATATTATGCCTATTTTTCTTTGATCTACTATCTCAATATCATTCAGTACTTTGTCTTACGTATTTACTTGCATAATCTTTATTTCAGCTTACATATCATAAGTACAATGAGTCTTCAGGTGTTATCTAGGAGAATTTTTTGTTAAGTTTTTGTGTTAATCAAATCATTCCTTGTTTACTTTTGATTCTCAAGCTCTGAGTTTACTTGATTTGTCAGAAGCGTCTTTAGAGTAGGACTAGTTGTAGTTTCAACTTTTAGAAAAGAGAAATCCTCAGCTACTACACAAAGAGTTTTATAACCTTGTGCTCTTAGCTGAGAATAAAAATATTGGCAAGTAGTTTAGTATTCTTTTTAAGAATCATCAACAGAGAGGGGAGCTTCCCCTCCTAATTTGAAGAGCAATTCAGCTGTGCATAGTTGCTTGTTTCCAATCCACATTCCAGAGGTGCGAATTGAAATGCCAACACATAGAAATTGTCGCCTTATATGAAATATAATAGTTGCTAATCTTTTTCCTTAATTGCTCCTTTATTAATTATCAATATCTTTCGCTCATCTTTTATATGTTAATCTCTACCTTTTAGAGTATATTAATTATTACATTTATTAATTCCTTTACTTTTGTTAATTGATTCATAACCTTTTAAAATTTACTTGCTGGTTTATGAAATGCAATCACTGCTAATTAATAATCTTAATTGGTCTTCATCAAATGTTGTCTTAAGGTAATCATTTTATATCAATGTTGCTCTCTTCCTTTATTAAATTTGTTGCTCTCTCACAAATGCATCACTTCCTCTGGATATTAGATACTCTTAAAATATATTCATTAGCTTCGGTGAATTAAAGTATACTTATGTGTTCTTCTTTTTCCATGAAGTTGGCCAACATTTTTAATTTAAATTTTTAATTCCAAAATGCTAAGAGAGATCCCAAGTATTAAAGGTTCAGCTAGTCTTATGAAATTCTATTTGAATTTTAATTTTCAATAAGAAATGGGGTTGGATATCATTCTTAAACTTTCCTTTAATTACCTTGAAATGATTAGTGGCCTTTGGCCTTTATTTGATGTTCTTCAATCGATTCCCTTTAACCTTTGATATTGCTTTGACATTAATGACATCAACGACAACAATGATGTCAATGCCAATCTCATCTATAAATCTTTGACATCAATAACAATAATCTTGTTCATTTTCTTTAACATCAATGAAAATATTCTAACAATACCCCCCTTTGTCATTGATAACAACCATAATTCTCCCCCTTTCTCTAACTCTCCCCATTTGACATCAATGGAAAAGGCATGTGCATTATACTTGCATCCACAAGTTATCATGAAAACATCCATTCATATTCTTTGTGGTCACTTACATCTATTGCAATAAGAATATACTTCTCCCCCTGTCGAAGATTCTCTTATGCTCCCCTTTTCTCTACAACTCTATCCTTTATTTCTATATTGCTTGGGTGACTTATTTTATCTATAGTTGTCCAAAACTAATTTGGATCATCTTCTTAAATTTAAGAAATTAGGATTTTGTTTAGCTATCCCATTATTCTCTACACGTCTTCAACTCTTCCTTCTCTATCCATGGCTACTAAGTGAAGAATATCATAGTTTTGACATCAATGGCATCATTCTCCTTTTCCTATAACTGTCCCTTGTTGTAACTCTCCCCCTTTTATATTAATCGTAAAGGGACTTCCATCCATATCTTAAATGGAATTATTACATCAATACAAACTCATTTAATGTGAAATTGAACATAAGCATCAACACAACTATCCAAATTTCCACTTTAATTTTCTTTTTCTTTTGCCAACATATGCTTGTGTGTTCTAGAAAACATTTCAAATTAAAATATACGAGCATACTCTTCAAGCAAAGGTTTCTTTAGATCGTTCTCATCCTAGTATCAGGATTTTGGAAATTTGTCTCATCAAGTTTAGTCTTGCATACATCTTTATCATGATTTCTTCCTTCTCTCATTGTAACAAGTCTTCTAGGCTCTTTATAATCTTTGGAATTAATTCTCCTTCACTTCATTATATGGTAAATTTCTAAAATATAGTCTGCTACTACCATATCATTATTTGTTCTTGTCTTTATGGCATAAAAAATATACTACTATTGCTACAATAGCATTCTCTTTCTTCTCTCCAACCATATCTTCTCTTTCTCTAATATTTTCTAAGACTTCATCCTTTGAGTTGTCTTCTCTATGGAGCTAAAAGATAATGCAATGGTTAGCTCCCAATAAGTTCATGTTTTTTTTACTCAAGAGAATTTCATTCTTAACTTTTGTGTAGACTAATACCACTTGTACAACTCTACATGCAACCTCCCAAATTTTTATCTCTGTGTCTTCTAAGGATCATCCATATTAAATTATTTGTATTCATCCTTTCTTTTCTAACCTTTGTTTCTGTGTCACCTAGGTGACATGCTTCTTTGCTATTTTTTGAAGTTCTTTGAATCATATTCTCTCATCTACCTTGCTTGTTGAATTCTAGTTTGAGTGCATTGTTTGTGTTTACATTGGGCTAAATCCCTTATACCTTCATTTCATTTTTCAATTTAAAAGACTTCAATTTTTCCTTCCTTCATGAACCCAAACATCAATGTTGTACAATTTAATTCATTGACCATCAAACCGAACTCTGATGCTTGGAATGAGCATGAATCATGGTACTACAAGTATTAGCATCCAAAGTTTATGTACCATCAATATCCTTCATTTTATTCATTAATTTTGGTTTGCATAGATTACTCCTCCTAACTATCTTGGTCTTGCTTTCTTCTCCAAATTTTTGTAGTTTTTATTTGTGTGTATTCACTTTCTTGTTTTTTATAGGTTCTACAAGGCAACTTCTACAAAATTGTGGTGTATGCCCAAAGTTATTACACTTATAGCATACAACATTGTGATCTACTAAAGGATCAAATGAGTTATAGTTCCTACTTGAGAACTCATAAGGACTTCTACTCTTTTTTCACCAAAAATTTATTGCATGTGCTCTAGATTCTCTTGCCTTATGACCAAAGTTATTACTACAAACACAATTTATCCATAAAATATATTTTTTAACCTGATCTTATATGATTGCTTCGGTGGAAGGGGATTTTTAATCATTTTTAACTTTCAGAGGAATGCTTAATTTTTGGCTTTCCTTAGCTTTGCTTCTTTCACTTTTGATGGGACTTTTAAGGATTTCTTCGTTTCTCTTTGGTTCTTCTTTACTTAACTTATTTGGTACCTCTTTAGATTCATCCTTGTTGTCCATTTGTTTTTCTCCATACCCAAGTCCTTTCTTATTGAATGGTGACCTCTGTCTATTTAATATATTATCCAAAATCTTGATACTCTTATCAAACTTGAGGTTCTTGTTCAACTTGGAGGATGCATGTTCTAGTTCCTTAAAGAAACTATCTCAAACTCTAATATTTCACAATCTTCTTCATTTTTCCCTAATTGGACTCTCACTTCCTCTTTCATCTTGTATCCTTCTCTCATTCGAAATTTTATCTCGATAATTATCTTCTCAGATTTTTCAAGACTTCATGCTAACTCTACATTAGATTCATTGTGTAAATACTAAAAAATGTCCTAAGCCTATGAACCTTATTTTTCACCATCAATTTCCCTTCTTTCCTTGCATAATTGAATAATTTTAATTATTTGATTATGGTTTAAAGTCATATTTCTTCTATTAATTAAATAATTTTAAATAATTTAATTAATTCACTGTTCCCTTTTATTCTTCCTTTTGATCAATTAAATAAATTATATATATATTTAATTACATCACTAATGTCCACTTTCTTCCTATAATTAAATAAATTATTATTTATTTAATTGTTGCCATTTTCTACTATAATGAAATAATTATTTCAATTATTTAATTATTTAATTATTCATTATCCTCTTCCTCTATAAATTAAATAAATTTTATTTATTCAATTACTTGCTAATATGTCCACTTTTGAATTACAATATTATTTAATTAAAAATTCAACTTTCCTTTTCTTCTATAATTAATTAATTGTTTTAGTTATTTAATTATTCACTTTCCCTCCTAAATTAAATAATTTTATAATTATTTAATTTTCTCCAACAACCTCTTGTTTTGTGCCAACCTCTTTATCCGTGTCATTCTTATCTCTTCACGTCTCAATTAATTTCCACCCTTGATTGAATTATTTTATAATTTAATCTCAACTATCCATCGTTAACCAAGTCCTTTCTTTGCCCTAATTTAGCTCTAACCCTATTTCATACCGCATCTTTCAATCTTGGACATTGATTGTCATGTCTTATTGGATTTTAATCCTAGCCCTTCATCAACATTTGGCTTTCTATAAAATAGACCTATCATTGTCATTTCAACCCTACCTAATAGAGCATTCAAGCACTCAAGGAGACAAGTATAATTTTCAATATTTTTCTATCATTATCACTAGGCTTATTGTTGCATACTCAAAATTTGAGGGAAATCAAGCATATAAAGCAATATGGAGAAGGAAAATGGAGGTGAATCAACCATGGTATAGAGGTATTACTAGTATTATTTCATATTTTATATTTTTATGTTGGTTTGTGCTTCATTGTTGGTTTAGCGCTTTAGGATTTGATTTTTATTGATTCATGTCTTTTACCTTAATTTTACCCTATTTGACATTGGTGAACCCGACATGATCTAACCGGATTTGAAAGGATTTTTGAGAAATTTTGAGTTTTAGGTTTGCGACGCAATTACAAGGTTGAACAACACATTTGAGAAAATAGTGTGTCGCATTTGCGGTACTACGCGACACATTCACTAGGTCCTATGACACATTTGTTTCAACTGAGAGCCGCAATCATCATTCCAAGAGCCACATTTGTTTAAATATATCGCAAATCATCTTTTTAGTTTATTTTTTGGATTCTCTTTCATTTAATAGTTTTTTGGTTTCTATTTTTGTACCTCGACATAATAATTGTATCATTTATATTTCAAGATTTTCCAAAAAAAATCCAGATTTTAAAGTTTTGCAGCTTTTAGGTTTATGCGATGCATGCGTTTGGGGCTTCATCGCATTTTTTTTGACCTTTAACCGCAGTCACCATCCAAAATGTCATATTTTCTCTTTGTTTCACCATGGGCGGGTGCATGGAAATGGGTAACGATTCTGTGGACACCCTAAAAAAAAAAGAGTTGAAAAGCATAACGCGAGCTCGTTATAATGCGCTCGCGTTATGGCTTTCGTTAAACCTAGGCAAGTTCCCTTTGGCCACAAATACAAAGACATAATGTGCTCGCGTTATCTTCTATTAAAAGCAAAAAAAAAAATGCAAATCTCTCATTTGCATTTCGACTGGTTTTTTTGCTCCACCCACGGCCAAAAACCCCAAATATCGCGCTCGCGTTCTAGGAGAAGAATTTCTTCACCAAGAATCTGAATTTCTTCACAACAATGGCGCCACGACGATGAGGAGCTATAAGAGGTAAGTATTCTATGCTTTTTGTTTTGAATTTGTTAGTTTTAGGTTAAATTTGATATCTATTTGTTTGAATTTTTAGGAGATGCAAATCAACCTGCAAACCCTCAAAATCCTCAACAGGAGGACCAACCAAATCCTCAAGATCAAAATCAACCACAACATCAACCTCCTCCACCAATCACTCAACCCCCTCCTAGCACTCAACAAAATTTAATGAGTGAAATTGAGAACAACAAAAAACAAATTGAGGATTTGATCAATAGGTTGAGTGATCCAAATGGTTCAACCGCATAAAGAATGACCCTAGCAAATTCATTGAAAGATATGTTAAAAAACGTAGATTCAATTAGCAAACAAATAACTGGATGGGAAGATAGGAGGTAGGTAGCTAGGGAGTATTATGCAAACAAACTATCATACAAGGATGTGAAAGATTTAAAAATAACAAAAGGTAATTTGTGTTCATTATTCACCGATCCAGGCACAAATCAAAATCTTACCCTCAATGCGAAGAGGTTTCCTATCCATTGGTGCCACCACCAACAAATGAAGGAGCGATTTTATGATAGGTGGTACATGGTCTTCGATTACCCACTGTGCAACAATTGCGAGGTCCCGCAATATTTCCTTAGGAAACTATACAGTGAGTTCATATTAAACAAAATCCCAAATTATTTTGATATGAGGGATTTCCAGGGGAGAGGTGGGGGGTCAGCTCAGGATAGACCTGGTGCACAGCCAGATCCTACACTATAAGGTAGACGAGCTCTCGCTAGGCCACCTCATGAGCACATTGTTATGCCTTCCGTCGTGAAGGAAAGTGCTGACGTAGAGACATTGCAGGCAATCAACACTTTGACCCAGAGTGTCATCCATCATACTAGCCCTATTCTACAGTGCCATCCAGGGGAGTCTTCTAGTGGTGGTCTTCGAACACATGTGTGTCAATCTTGCGGGGCTACTTGTTCACATGACCCCACCGACCCTCAGGAGACTGGTGCGTAGGATCCGTCTGCAACTATGGAGATGGAGAGGGCAGCTGACATATTGCATGAGGCATATGGCATTGATAGTCAGGTAAAAGTTAGTGCATGTGTTCATTGAATTTAATTTAATAAATTTTGATTTTGAAATGCAAGATTAACTAAAAATGTTTTATGATTTTAATAAAATTGCAGGGTCACAGTGTTGAGACTAGATACACCGCCCCCCCAACCAACCTATTTTTGTAGTACACCTATCGCTAGGGTATGTAACTAGTAAACAATTATAAGTTTATTGCATATTAATGGCATTGTTTTATGAATGGTAATTTAATATGCAATTTTGGATGTTGAATAGACTAATATTGAAGGTTTTGATGGAACACTTCCCAGTGGTGGTGGATTTACTCAAACCTTCATGCAGGTAATAGAATAAAGAGTTTAACTAATGAATCAAGTAATTAATAGATTTGTGTAGTTTATGCATGCACATCGTTGATTACGTTGAATAATTTGCTGATTTATTTTTAGTTGTTGCGAGACGATACACCTTCGAATGTGACGAGGGAAATGGATATTGGTGTGACATCTGCTATACAATCCTCGATGGATTTGACAGAAGAGGTATGAGGAAAATTAGTAAATTTTAATTTACTTTTGTTGTTATAGATGTTAGTTAGTGAGAAATCAAACCATTATTGATTCATGTAGTTTTTGTCTATTTGCATGGTTTATACAGGGCTTGAGCATGCCTGAGCATGGGCATGAGGATATTTCCCTCATGGACAGAGATCGTGAGATGGCTGTAAGTGATTATTTTGTCAAATATATCATTTTTTATAATGTAATTTCTATATATTCATGTCTTTACTTCTTATTGTAACAGTTAAAACTTCACCATGAACTAAACCCTAGGAGGAGTACCAGGAGCACTCCACGAGCGCAACAAAAATGAGTGACAGACCTATCACCATCCGAGCAAAAAGGAAAGGGAAAGATTTTATTTCCTGGGCATGCATTGGATCCGTACTTAGCCAACAATTTGCATGGCCCTATCCTTTTCATCTGCAACATTACTAACCACTCATGTAACCCCTCTGTGGTTTTAAAAGTTGACTTCCATTCATCTCCCTCTTTCATCCTAATCTGATAGTAGCCACTTTTTAAATCAATCTTGGAGTAGTACTTAGCACCCCCTAAACAATCCATTAAGTCTTCTATCCTAGGAATAGGAAACCTATATCTAATGGTTATCCTATTTATGGCCCTAGAATCAGTACACATTCTCCCCTTATCTCCCTTCTTAGGTGCCAACACCACTGGAACAACACATGGGCTTATGGTTTTCCTGATCAACCCTTGGTCCAAAAGTTCTTGATCTCGCCTTGTTATCTCCTTGTTCTGCTCTGGTGTTATTTTGTATGCAACCTTGTTAGGCAATATTGCTCCTAGTACAAAGTCAATTTGATGACTAATTGCCCTCTTACGTGGTAGTGTAGCTGGTGTGCCTTCACAAATGATATCCTTGAACTGATCCAACAGTTGCTTCACCTCTGCTGTCATAGGTAGCCAACTAGGTGACTCCTCCTCCTTTGGCTTGAACATGATTGCATAGAAAACTCCTTCTTCCTCCTTCATGTCTCTTAGGAATTCCTTTCCACTCATCAAAAGTACAGTGGATTATGCCTTTTCCACTGTGCCTTCTTGGGGAAAAAACTTCGTGGTTAAGCGCTTGAGCTAGAGTATACTGGAATGGGTGACCTCCCAGGAAGGCCTAGTGCCTCACCTCTATGAGCATCACTTAGATGCAATGAGTGCTAAGTGGGCCATTCAATATCATTTCAAATTTGTTGCATTAAGCAACTTACAAATTTTCAACTTAAGACTCCTCCAACCTAAGGGATCGATCCGGTGGAACATAGCTCAGAGCAATTCCATGTGTTTCGGTGCAAAAGATGACCATGCCTAGTGTAAACATACCTATTTGGATGTGTTGGAATAGTCCGCTTGGTCACACAAGTTGAATAATGAAAGTTGCACCGCTCTGCAACTTTCCACTGCTTGCATTTGATGCTTTTTCCATCAAGTGAAAATCCGCCACCAATGGAAAACCACTCTAAGATAGCCAAAACCGAGAGAGGTTCTTGTAGAAAGGCTCAACATGATCCTATAGGATCAGATGATAAGTTTCTAAGCATCATGACATCTGAGTAATAGCATGCTGAAGTTTGCAGCCATTTTGCACTTTGGACCCTTAAGGGATAGATCCAGTGGAACATAGCTCAGAGCGATTCCACGTGTTTCGGTGCGAAAGAGGACCATGACTAGCGTAAAAATACCTATTCAGACATGTTGGAATAGTTTTCTTGGTCACACGAGTTGCAGAGCGAAAGTTGCACCACTTTGTAACTTTGCACTGCTTGAATTTGACACCTTTTCCATCAAATTAAAATCCACCGCCATGAGAAAACCACTCCAAGATAGCCAAAACCGAGAGAGGTTTTTCTAGAGGGGCCCAATGCCTTTTTCTAGGATCAAACAAGAAGTTTCTAAGTGTCACGGTATCCGAGTACTAGCATGCTGAAGTTTGCAGCCATTTTGCACTTTGGACACTTAAGGGATTGATCCAGTGGAACATAGCTCAGAGTGATTCCACATGTTTTGGTGTGAAAGAGGACTATGCCTAGCATAAAAATACCTATTCAGATGTGTTGGAATAGTCTGCTTGGTCACACAAGTTGTAGAGCGAAAGTTGCACCACTTTGCAACTTTGCACTGCTTGAATTTGACACCTTTTCCATCAAGTGAAAATCCCCCGCCATGAGAAAACCACTCCAAGATAGCCAAAACCGAGAGAGGTTTTTCTAGAAGGTCCCAACACCTTTCTATAGGATCAGACGAGAAGTTTCTAAGTGTCACGGTATTCGAGTACTAGCATGCTGAAGTTTGCAACCATTTTGCACTTTGGACCCTTAAGGGATCGATCTGGTGGAACATAACTCAGAGCGATTCCACGTGTTTCGATGTGATAGAGGACCGTTCCTAGCGTAAAAATACCTATTTGAACATGTTGGAACAGTCCGCTTGGTCACACAAGTTGCAGAGCGAAATTTGCACCACTTTGCACTGCTTGAATTTGACACCTTTTCCATCAAGTGAAAATCCGCCACCATGAGAAAACCACTCCAAGATAGCCAAAACCGAGAGAGGTTTTTCTAGAGGGGCCCAATGCCTTTCTGTAGGATTAGACGATAAGTTTCTAAGTGTCACGGTATTCGAGTACTAGCATGCTGAAGTTTGCAACCATTTTGCACTTTGGACCTTTAAGGGATCGATCCGATGGAACATAGCTCAAAGTGATTCCACGTGTTTCGGTGTGAAAGAGGACCATGCCTAGTGTAAAAATACCTATTCGGATGTGTTGGAACAATCTGCTTGGTCACATGAGTTGTAGAGTGAAAGTTGCACCACTTTGCAACTTTGCATTGCTTGAATTTGACACCTTTTCCATCAAGCGAAAATCCCCCGCCATGAGAAAACCACTCCAAGATAGCCAAAAATGAGAGAGGATTTTCTAGAGGGGCCCAACACCTTTTTGTAGGATTAGACGAGAAGTTTCTAAGTGTCACGGTATCCGAGTACTAGCATGCTGAAGTTTGCAGCCATTTTGCACTTTGGACCCTTAAGGGATCGATCCGGTGGAACATAGATCGGAGCGATTCCACGTGTTTCGATGTGAAAGAGGACCGTGCCTAGCGTAAAAATACCTATTTGGATGTGTTGGAATAGTCTACTTGGTCACACGAGTTGCAGAGCAAAAGTTGCACCACTTTGCAACTTTGCACTACTTGAATTTGACACCTTTTCCATTAAGTGAAAATCTGCCGCCATGAGAAAACCACTCTAAGATAGCCAAAACCGAGAGAGGTTTTTCTAGAAGGACCCAAAACCTTTCTGTAAGATCAGATGAGAAGTTTCTAAGTGTCACGGTATCTAAGTACTAGCATGCTGAAGTTTGCAGCTATTTTGCACTTTGGACCCTTAAGGGATCAATCTGGTGGAACATAGCTCAGAGCGATTATATGTGTTTTGGTGTGAAAAGAGACCATGCATAGCGTAAACATACCTATTCAGATGTGTTGGAACAATCTGCTTGGTCACATGAGTTGCAGAAAAATGTGTACAAATTGTTTACATGACCTTTTTCACATGTTTACATTTCAAAATTCAAAGTTTGTAAATTTTCCTACTCAAGGCATTTACAGAACAAGGTGCTACTACACCAAACATGAACTTCAACCTTAAAATATTTGAGTATATCTCATTATGTAATTAAATCTTATTACAATGCCTCTGGCACTTCATTCTCTCAGATCTTTTACAATGTCACTCATACATTCAAGATTCTCTTTAAATGTCTACATCATAGGTGCTCATCACGAGGTTAACTTCAAATGAGTAACTTGAGATTCCCTCGCTAAGCTTCACATGCTCTCTTATAATGGCTTGAAATAAAAATTGAGATTTGTGAAAATCATCAAAATAAGTATGTTGTATTGCTTTTTTGGCTGAGATTTTCTTTTCAATGGCTCTTAAATCAGCATTTTTTGCAATGAAAGATCAATCAACCCTTAGTAGTTTACTTACAAATACGCAAAGTAAAAGAGAAAAATAAGGAGCATTCAAAATGGAAATGAAATAAAAATAGATGGAAGACACTTACAGATGTTGCATGCAGGCATCAAAATAAGGATGTTGCATTGCTTTTCTAGTTGACATTCTCTTGGATGACTCATATATCTACATTTTTTGCAAGGGGACACCAATCACTGTAAAAGAAGATGATAACATTGGCATCAAACAAATTAATGTGCATACATGTATAAATTAATAAGAACCAATGTGCATATACTTACAAATTAATCCAATGAACCATCCGGGTCTGCTCTACTCTTTATTGTGTCAAGTATTGCCTCATAGTCAGATTCAAAAACCTTCCATAACATCTTGTTCAAAGGTCTACCCCCATATTTGGTCAAATGAACATTGGATGCCACGACAAGGTTCGAGTAATGAAGAATCTTACGATGCATGTCAAAGTCTTGAAATAGCCAATGTTTAACACTTGAATGTGGGTACCTTCTAAGCCATGTTCTAGTAACCACAACTGACCCTGTAGGGTATTCGATGTTTTCTCCATCTATAAATGGGGCCTCCAATTTCTTTTTTGTCTCAACACAACGACACAAATAATAGTTTGTTCCCTCTTCATTGTCTTCATCTGCAATAATTGCATAAACATGCCCTGCATTGATATGTGCAAAAAATCTCTTGAAATTTGTCAACATTACGAATACAGTACAACGTAAGATCTAACGATATGAAATTTCAACAACTAAGAAAGTAGATATATCACCTCATTGAACTAGATCTGATATGTGGTCAAAGTCCACCGATGATTCTATCTGTGTCAGTTCCAATACCGTCGGAGGGTGATACGTGTGAAGTGGGCTAAGATAACTTGTGAACCATTTGTCAACCCACTCCCCTGACTCACAATCATTCCAGTCTTGCATTGTACATGAAGAACAAAAGCATTCCATCTTTCGTGTATCGATACTCCATGAACCTATATTTGAGCTAAGGAAAGAATGTACCTCACTCAATCCTATTAGTGTACAACAGTCTTCATATGGTGTAATGTTAGTATCATCCATCAACCAAAAAAATCTATGAACTAAAGACGTACCTTCATTACCTGGACCCATCAAAGTATTACACCACTCGATGATTGATTTTGCATCTGTCAACTTTGCACTGTCTTTATACTTTAACTCTTCATGTGCTAATGCTCTTTTCACGCATGCTCCTGCACCATCATGCTCCCCCTTTCCATGTCCAACCTCACAAAAGTTCCACATATGTTGAACACCTGTAATGACATGCATCCTGCACAACCAATAGAACACGCGCGAGTTCTTGAACTATGTTGCACAGTTATCAGACCATATTATATGTTGATCGTATTCTATGCCCCTCTAAGCCAAACCATTGTAGAACATCTGGGAGCAACCTTGCATGAACTCTGGAGAATGTGTGCGATCATCACTAATGTAAAAGTGGTACTCCCTCAATACCTTCCTTTGCTCATCTGTACTATTAGATGCATGAATGAATGCTATGTGCACAAAAATCGAAACTTGTGTGGAGTTGTAATACTATGACTGCACCTCATGTTGTGGCTGTAGAGTGTAGTTCTCTGCAAATTCAACCACGGATACTATGCTTCCAACTAGAAAGGTCTCCTTGGATAGCTTGAACTACATGTCCAACCATCAGTCTCTATGGGTATGCATTGCATACTCAGACAATATACTGTCATGAAATGTGGTCATAAATTTGTTCACTGGAATCTTCTCAATAACCAAATCACACCTTTTTGCTTGAGACCCATCTTTTGTAGCATATGCCACTGTTTTATACTTCCCGAACTCTACTAGTTTTTGGCCCACCTCATATGTGCTTTCCATATGTTGACATACTGGCATACGCTGGAAGCCACCGCAACGCTTGCATGAACCATCCAAGCATGTTGTCCTATAGAATATCTGGCCATCCTCTATTTCACATAAATTTTTTGATAAGAACTCTCTTGAAGATTTTGGTGGGGCTTCTATGCCACAATCCTGCAAAACATCGTTAGTATGCAAATCTAAACATATAGAACGATAAACATCGTAATGGTTAGAAAATTCAATATGTAGTCTACAACAACAAGTAGTGCGTGTGTGATTTATCTTGACATAAAAAGGTTTAAGCAGTTCAAAATATCTTTGAGAAATACTAATTTGAGGATAATCATTTTCAAATTTCCGAAAAAATTGGGTTTGAGTCATATCCAAAAAATGCTTTGGATGTGGCTCACGATTCCGACTACCGATTCTCCTTCTTACCACATCCCTTTGATTTGGAGATGGCCTTGTGTTATTCTTCCAATACTCTTCAATTAGTGTTCTCAAGGCTTCGACAACTTCTTTATCTTTTTGTGACAGTCTCCCCGAGAATGCCCATAATTCATTTGTATCATTGCCCTCAATTCTTTGTCGCCTTTGAATGGCTCTTGATAAAGTCTTTCTACTAATTCCCATTTTTTCACTAGTCTTATTAATTAGGCGAGCTCTCTTTGTTTGATAACTTACCAAAGTTGATGTAATGACACGTCGGGTGACATTACTATCCTTTGAGCGTGAGGTCTTACCCACACTCTCATAAGCATCCATTAGATTCTTCACAATAGTGTCTTCACTCGATGCATTCGATGTTCTCAACCCAAGAGTCTTCATGATGTTCCTATACTTTACACCCCGCATCATTTCAACAAATAGTTGACATCTTGCAGTCTCATTTAGCCTTTCAAAGAATCGTTCCCAAATCTTATCAGCATATCTTCTACAAGTGTGTGTTGAAATCTTACCTTCCATGTGCTGCAAAATATCATCATCAATATTAATCAAATACTTTGGCTTTCTACGCAAAATTCTTGGTGGTGTTCTCCTAGGTACATACATCTCAACATTAGGAATTTCATCAATATTTAATTGAGGTGGGCTAGATTGCATACCTTCGATCGAGGGTGGAGAAGAAGACATACCTTGAGGTTCACATGGGAATGATGGCATACCTTCTTCATCAATTTTGAGTGATGATGTACTCTCAACTTGAAATGTGTTGGATGGTGTCCAACAATATTCACTTGCGGTAAATAGTGTCCCTCCATATTCACTTGCAGTAGATGGTGTCCATCCATATTCACTTGTGCTAGATGGTGTCGCTCCATATTCTCTTGTGCTTAATGGTGTCCCTTCATATTCACTTGTCGTAGAGGGTGTGTCTCCAACTACGGTATCTGAATCTGTCTTACGACGATGCTTTCACATTTGTTCCTTTTGTGCTGCCAATTCCTATTCTCTTTTTGACGGTTGAGGTTCCTCTACAATTGGGTTGTTTTCATCAATCGTTTCCAATTTCTTCTTTTCACGATATTCCGCCACTCGAAATCTCTCCTTTTCTTTCAAGGTTTCGTTCTCTTCGTCTATTAGTTTCCTCTTTGTCTTTTTCTTCGTCATGGCGGATAATTTTATCTGTACCATGGTAATGAGACGAATATTAGTTCCTAAAAAATGTATCCATTCAAGATAATTGAAAAATATATGTCATTGAAGGCTTAATTTATGTGTGAGTTAAGGCAAACTTAGGGTAGTCTAGAGCCTTGAAGTTTGGAGAAGCCTGAATGATGAAATTAGGCAAATTAGTCCATGTAGACTTGGCAATTTGTCCTAAAATTGGGAAAAGGGCATTAATGATGCTCTAAGCTCGACCGAAGGGTCCTAGAACGTGGGAGAAAGGTATATGAGGTCATAAAAACCCAAATTGAGAATGTGGGAAATCTATTGTACGATTTGGAGTTTTGGAAGGGGAATTTGTGAGTTGGAAGAGTGCAAATTTCAATGAATTTTTGTTTTTATGCCTTCATCCAGTCAAGAATGGATTGAAAGGACATGTCTAATGCTTTTATTCTTTCAATTGTGTCACTTAATTACTTTTTGAAGCATTATATTAACCATTTAGTTCAATTTCTTTCTGTTTTGCAAGTTTTTAGAGTTTTTGGTCTCATAGCCGGTTAAGGCCAATTTTTGGAAATAATGATCCCCACTTGAATTCTCATGGAAAGGCTACCATGGCCACTTGGAATCAAGTAGGGGACTATTTTTATAGTGTACATATGGTGAGTGGTTTCTTGGTTTTCAAGGGAGATGGTGAATTCATCAAGAACTAGGCGAGTGCGAGTGCATTCTGGCTAGTGGCTTGGAGAGGACAACAGTAAAGAAAGTTGCTAAATAGACTGGTTTGTGCCAATAAAGAGCAAGAGAGTGTGGTAACATTTATTCCAAACATGTGTGTTCAAGGAGGAGAGTTGAGGAGGTCATTGAAGCCCTCAAAGTTGGAAAAAGGAGCCAAAACCCTAGAAACCCTTGAAAATAGGGGGTATGAGGACAGCCCTATGTACGGACACCAAAGGGACTAAACATATGGTAAATATTGAAGCCTAGGGTACCACTAGAAAGAATCTATAAAAATATTTTGGGATTGTTAAGACCGTTTTTGAGAAAAGCCAAGAAAACGGGTTCTAGGAGGCTTAATTGGGCAAAAGGCTACAAGGCCTAAAATTGGGTTTTTCAAGAAAGCGATGGGTACAAGGTGAAAGAATCATATGAGATGGATCAGTGAGGAGTAAAATCAACAAGGGGATAGTGAGAATACCATTTCCTAGCCCCTGGAGTGGTTAGGACACTTTGGGTCAGTGTGGAGCCCACGGAAGCTTAGTGGTGAATTGAGAGCAATGGTGAAGAATTTGAAATTGGTGGAGAGTCTTATGAGGTGAGAGGGGTTTAGGAGGGATCCCTGAGTAGGGTAGGGAGGAATACCATAGGAAGACCAGAGAATAGGTCTTGGGAAGAGCAAGATTGCTCTTGAAAGATAAGACTCCCCATCAATTGTTGAAGGGGTGGTCTATGTAATGAACTTTTGACCTTGTGCAAGGTATTTTGAAGATGTTTGATGCTTTGGAATGGTCTGGGAAGGCCCGAGTATAGGATTTTCTATAAACCCTCCCTCTTTGCTTTGAAAAATGGCGGTTTTTGTATTGGAAGCCTAGTTGAGTGGGTAAGGTCCTAAGACCTAGAAATTATCTTGTTTTGAGACCTAGAACTAAACAACTTGTGAATGACATAATCATTGGTTGATGTTTTGAGGAACCTAGTTGATTGTAATCAGTTATTTTCAAGATTTTTCAAGGTGTTTTGAAGGTCCTTAAGGAATTGGGAACTCTTAATGCTAATTTGAGTATACGAATCAAATGTTTTGTGAAGGAAAATATAGTTGAATAAGTGTGTCAAGAAAGGTGTTGATTTCTTCCTTTGTACTGCATTAGTTTGTGCAGAGGTATTGGAAGGTGTTTGGACCCTTCAGATGAATGGGAGAGGCTTGGAGTTATCTTAAAGGATGAATTTTGGTGAATTGTTCTGTAAGATGGTAATTGGCAAGTGTAAATAATTGTGTATATAATTTGGTAATTTAAAATGTGCATTGACAACCTAAGGTTATAATGATAAACAAAAAATGAAAGCAAGCCATAATAGAATGAAATGAAATTTGTAAAGGCTTCACATACCTTAAAAACCAGACTTTCAAATGGAGGAGTTCAACCCAATTATGTAGCCTTAGCTTCTTCTTTCTTCAAACTCCACAACAATTTGACTTGTTCAAAAGCTTGTTCCCTTCCACACTTCAATTGTATATCAATTTTCAATGGAATTCAAACTTCAATTGATATTATATGTCTTTCAACGTGGAAACTGTAAGGAAACTCAGGTGCGGAAACAACTTCCTACACTAATCTCTAAAGGAAAGTATTGTGCAAATTCTTTTAAATCCTTACAATTTCAGATTCATTAACTACTTTAACAAAGATATTTCAGCCATATACCATGCATACAGAAAAAAGAGAATGACACAATGATTTACCCTGGGGAAAACCTTTCAGTAAAAAACCCCAACACTCCAAAACCTGCACAATGTATTATCTTCAACACAACGGTTACAACACACTTGCAATGCAAGTTCTTTCAGGAGACAATCGACACTCAAAGACAAATCCAGTAGCACAAAATCATACCAACAATACACTCTTTTCCTATCATAGTCTATAACCCTAAAAAATGCTTATACCATGCGCTTTCCTTTTTAGGGAAACTTCCAAAGATAGTTGTACTATAGTGGAAGAGTGTACAGTACTCAACTTTATCAGTTGCCACATGTCTTGCATGTCTTCACCCATCATTGAATCTTCTAGAAATAGCTCTTACATGTCACAGGAATCTGTCATAACCGTTTCAGCCATGATCTCCTTACACACAATTCAAGATGCTGACACATCAAGTAGAGTGACAAATCAACATGCCAACTAGACATGTACACTCACACTTAATTACATTATTTGTAAGAAATACTTTTTACAAAACAAATAATAAGTATAGGAATTCTCCAAGGTTGAGACACCTTATTCCTAACAGAAACTCTGCTATTTCATGCAAAGGTGGTAAAAAGATCATGGAAAGGTGATGGAATGTGAAAAATATGCTTGTGCACTTCACAACATCATCAAAAAGATATTTTTTGTCGGAGCACGCGCAGAACCAGGGGAATATGCAAACTGTGGGCCTTCAAATCACGGGTATATAGATTTTCTTACTGTTTTAGTGGACTACAAAACGCGCTTGCATTATAACGTGAGCGCATTATGTGAAATTTCATTTTCTTAGTGTATTTTTTAAAGTATAGGAGTTTTTGAGAGAGTGGGAGTGAGACAGGGGGAGAGTGGAAGATAGAAAGCGAGGGAGAAGGAGAGAGTGGAAGAAAGAGAGAGGGAGAGAGTGGGAGATAGAGTGGAGGGAGAGAGGGGGAGAGTGGGAGAAAGAGAGAGGGAGAGAGTGGGAGATAGAGTGGGAGGGAGAGAGGGGAGAGTGGGAGAGTGGAAGATAGAAAGGGAGGGAGAAGGAGAGAGTGGAAGAAAGAGAGAGGGAGAGAGTGGGAGATAGAGTGGAGGGAGAGAGGGGGAGAGTGGGAGAAAGAGAGATGGAGAGAGTGGGAGATAGAGTGGGAGGGAGAGAGGGGAGAGTGGGAGATAGAGAGAGAGGGATAGAGGGGGAGAGTGGGAGAAAGAGATATGGGGAGAGTGGGAGAAAGAGAGATGGAGAGAGTGGGAGATAGAGTGGGAGGGAGAGAGGGGAG
>CM021107.1:612960595-613003963 GCA_007115665.2 Sequoiadendron giganteum | reverse complement strand
AACCCTCAATCCTTAAACCCTAAACCTTCTACCCCTTACATTGGACCCTGAACCTAATCCTTCAACCATATACCCTCAAAACTATACCCTAAACCCTCACCCTCAACCAAGTAAACCCTTAACCCTAAACCCTTAACCCCAAACCCTTCAACCCTAAATGCTTAAACCTTAAACCTTCTACCCTATACCCTCAACCAAATACCCTCTACCATCAAACCTATTCCATCAACCCTCAAACCTTAAACCCTAATACCCTAGAAACCATCAACCCTATAGGTCCTCCATCCTAATCCCTCAACCCTATACCCTCAACCCCTATCACTTTCTCTCTATCTATACATCTCACCTCTCCCTCCTTCCCTCCCTCCCACCCTCTCTAATTGTCTCTATGTACCGTCTCCCTCTTTCTGCGTACCTCTTGTTCAATCAATCCCTACCACCCTCTCTCACTCCCTCTCTCTCACTCCCTCTCACTACCTATCTCTCAAGTCTCTCCCTCTCACCCCCCTCACACTCTCAAGTCTCTCCCTCTCACACTCTCAAGTCTCTCCCTTTCCCACCCTACCTACATAACCCTCTCTTTCTCTTTCTCTCTCTCTCTCTCTCCCTCTCCCTCAATTCTCTCTCTCCCACCCACCTCTCTCTCTCTTCCTCTCCATCAATTCTCTCTCTCCCTCCCTCTATCCCTCCCACCCTACCTATCTAAGTCCCCCTCAATCCAACCCCTTCTCTCCCACTCCCTCTCTCTTAAACTCTCACTTCGACCCCCTCTCCATCTCTCTAGACTCTCTCTAAATTCTCCCTTCATCTAAAGACATACATAAATGCATACATACAAGCATAATACATTTGCACATATAATCTTACATCCATACAAGCATACATACATACATGTACATAAAAATATATCAACATACATTAATATATTAGCATTTAACATAAAGTAAGACATAATGTGAGCACGTTATAACGCGCTCGCGTTATGTGCTAGTAGACATGTTCCCTGCAGAAGCAAAAACCATGTCAAAAGTGAGATATAACGCAAGCACATTATAACGCCCTCGCGTTATATCTTACTTTGAGAATTACCGAACTTTAAGCTTGGTATTGCCTTGGAATTCCAACCCAAAGGTTTGAAGGGAATTCCCAATGACCAGAGACGTGTTTTTAAAAAATCCACCATATTTCTCATAATCGAGTTTGTGCTCACCGTCAGGATTGCACGTGGTTCAATATCGAAAAAATCGAGCACATGGGTAATGTTGGGTTATCTCTTAGCTATCCAACGATGTAATTTTTTTCACTTTCTGAAAATGTTAAGTCTTTCATCCATAATTTATTTTATCTATATGTCTTTTTTTTTCCAAAAAGCAGTGTTTGGTATTTTTTTCATTATAAATTAACCGTTCATCAATTTTTCAAATAAATTACATTTTTAGAAACTAGACTCCATTCTACAAATTTAAAAAATTAAAAGAAAAAAAAATCAATTAGTTTCCAAAATTTGTAGGGGTAGCACGGCCAAAATTCTATTTTCAGGATATGTCCACTTCGCAAATTAGTAAAAAATCAAATATTCATTAAAAAATTATCAGAAAAATCATGCATCAACTACATACTATTTGCTAACTTCTGACCGTTGCGATTTTAAAAATACTAAAAAACAGTTCATCGTACGAGGGTCGTACAAGAGTTGCTATGCTATGTTTTTCTGACAAAAACAACACCAATTTGTGTACGTCCCTCATTTGAACCCCTTAATCTCAATCATTTTCAAAATAAATTAGTAGTTTAGAAAGTAGACTCAGAGCACTTGAATCCTTCTTTTCGTTCCATCTCAAAATTTTGAGTCTAAGTATCCTCAATTTCACATCCAAGGTCAGTATTTCCTGATTTCAGAAAAAAGTTGTCCACTTAAGTCCCCTTTTTGGGAACCATCTTGGTGCACTTACCCTCGTATCTATTTCAAAATAGTGAATCACATTTGTGGCTTTCTGCACCACATTTGCCTATTTTTATTAATTAGGGTTTTAATTAGGAATTTTTTAGTTTATGATTTTCCATTTGGTAGAATAGGAGTTTTTATGTTACTGATTTATGATTGGAAGCACGTGGATTAGGTTTGGAGTAGACATTTTCCTTTGAAATTGCTAACTTATCTTTTGTAGGATTGTTGTTTATTCTTGTTTAAGATAGGAATATTTTTTATTTTGATAAGGAAATATCTTTTGATTAACACACTCATTGGGATAAAAAGAACAACTTGTTGCATTCACACTCATTGGGATAAAAAGAACAACAACTTGCATTCACACTTATTGGGCTAAAAATAACTTTCATTCACACTCATTGGGCTAAAAAGAACTTCCATTTACACTCATTGGCTTAAAAAGAACCACAACTTGCATTTTTCACTTAGGCTAAAGATAACAACTTGTGTCAAGTGTCTTTGCATATCACATTTTCAATTTGGGATAAAAAGAACCATTGTTTGTCTTTCTTGGGTTTTGAGGTGTGTATTCTCTTCCCTCGCACTTTATGTGATCTTGGGAATAAAAAACACTTCTTAACATTTACATTATCACACCACACATTTGGTTTTATAAAGGTTAATGAACTCTTGCTAGTGTGAGAAAATACATGTGTATGCTCTCTCCTCGCATATTTGTATGACCTTGGAGATCAAAAAAATTGTATTTGTCTTGCTCCTGTTATAACCCTTTAGGCTAGTTCTACCAATTGAGACACATCTATTAAGAGAACTCATTGGTGACCCAAAGCGTTTTTTCCCTCAGACTGCCATATAAAAGGATAAGATGAAATTCAAGTTCAAACTGCCATTAGCCTACGTTGTATAATGCCAATTCAAAAGGGCAAGTACCCTAGAGGTATACTAAGTACCCAAGTAGGGTTGGTTAAATCCTTTAGTGGCTTGTTGGATGTTGGTGAGGTGGTAAGTCCCTAAGCAGTGACTAAAATACAAACTAGTTAGAGGCCCACCCTTAATAATTAAGTTTTGGCATCATTCTCAATGCCGGGGATGCGCATTGTGCCCCGAATATTTTTACTCACCATATGACTCCCTTGAGATGAGACAAAAATCCCCAGCATTGTATAAGTTACTTTTTGTACTTGTAGCTTTCCGGGGAGAGGGTGATTTGGGTTATCCTTCCATTCTAGGGGGCCCCTAGCCATCCTCTTTCACAAGAAAAGATTGCATACAACCCCTAAAGGTGTCCCTCCACTCGTGTTCAAGGAGATTCTAAGTTGTGGGCCTAAGAGTGTTTCCATTGGCCATTGACTTTAGGGTAGGCAGTGTTTTGTGTGTATGAAGTGTCTTTGAATTATGTTTAAACCCATGGAAATTGGGGTGAATAACCTTATAACATACACATTACGCTCACAAAATTTGGACATTCAAATAGCTAAGACTTTTCTTCAGATTGTTTGTTGTGTTTTCCATCATATTTCATAAAAACCAAAACAAAAAATTAGTCAGAAACACTCAAACTAGGGCAAAACACTATGTTCACCACATCTGTAAACTGTAAACCACAATAGCTTGACATAATAACACATTTTTTGGAAATGGTGCACCACATTTGTAGCTCAAAAAACTGCATTTGATAGGTTGTGCACCGCATTTACTAGTTGGCAAATGTTTTAGGGAATTCTGGTGTGGTCTCATTTTGGATCAATTCTTGACTATAAATTTCATCTTATTAGACCAAATACTTTCCCATTTCAGATCTGTCATTTCATTCCATTCATTTAGCTTACCATTGCATGCACTTTAGATCAAACCATAGGTCATTCATTAGTTGCATACACTTTTGCAAACTTGGATTAGGAAAACTTATCAAACTTTTGACTAGAACATTGTCACAAACTTAGGTTATCTAGACCTTGTCTTTTCATAAATCAAGCCCTTGTCATATAAGTTGGTACTTTAAACTCATAAGCCTAGTTTGAGTCCACTTTGTCAATCATCATCACTTTAGTCTTTGTCCTCTTTAAGGTCTTGACAATTATTATTTGGTACATTAGACTATCTTAGTTTTGTAGTAACCTCTTCTTAGGTTCACAAAAGTGCTTAGTTTTCATAATCATATCATTAGTCATACCACACCCATCATCACATTTTCATAATTGCATATTTTATTCTTAGTCATACCATATTTTTTGGGATCATAGTGACATTATCACATCTCAAATTTGACTATTGTCACTTTGTATCTTAATCTTGGTCTTAATAGCATCACCATTTGGCATTCCTATATATTGAAAAATCCAAAAACATAGCATAGTTGCATACCTTAGTCTTAAGTCTCACTATTGCATTGTCATTCCTTGGACTTCATATCCATTCCTCACATTTTCAAGTCTTTTATGGTCCAAAAAAGATTACAAAGGAAAAGAAAATAAATGGATTACACCAATGAAGATGACTTTTTCAATCCCACTAGCAATATGCAATCTGGATCTTCATCTAATGAGACACCAAAGACAACCATCATTCTCAAATCCTTTGGCAAGAATCATAATCAAAGACGTCAACAAGCCTCTTGAAACTAAAGAAGAGATTGAGGAAACTACCCAAGACCCACATATAGCATGGTTTGTAGATGAAATGTTAGCGCAAGACCCACAACAATTCCTAGAAAAAAAATTGCAAAGTGGTGCCACACTTCCTCATGGTTTTGATGTTAATACACTTTCCATGACACATATCAATGAGACTGCATAATACTCCTAATCACACTATCCCACAAATACATACTACCGTGCCATTGGGAGGAACAACACAAAATACCATGACATTTAATGCAACACCTCTATTTGGGACATAAAATTCACAAGCTATGATACAACCCCCTAGTCATACATTTAATCCATTTGGTTCGACATCTAATGCTATGGTTGCATCATCATCCAATCCTTTCTCAATTGGTTAAAACAAGTCAAGCATCAAAATACGAAAGGTTTACATCAGTGGACCTAAGCCACAAACAAACATTACACCAAATACCAATTTGAACACCAACACATTGTCACAAGGTCCTACCACAAGCATTCCCCTACAAAGTTACACACAAGGGCCTTTCCAACAATATGGAAACCAAACTCCACATGGAAAAACAAGCTCAAGCCCATTACAAATGTAATTCAATGTGAATACATCACACATTAACAAAATCCCAACTTTCACTCCAAATATACAAAATCAAATTCCAACTTTCACCCCCAATATTCAAAACCAAGTTCCAACTTTCACCAACATTCCAAAACAAAATATTTCACACACATTTGCGAACAACACCAATTCATCTACTCAAAATATTGGATTGCAAACCTCAAACATGGGCCCATATCATAATGCAATTGGCAACGTAGTGGACACATCCTTGACTCAATTTGATGTCTTGACAACCCAAATGCTTTCACTACAAAAACAAGCGGACAACATGCAAATATCGACAAAGAAGACTTATTCAACACAGGGGTTATGTCCATACCCCTTTGAAAAAAGCATATACATGCCTCCATTTCCTCATAATTATGTCATTCCAAACTTTACCAAATATAGAGGAAAGGGGAACCCCCTCAAACATGTAAGAGAATTTCACATGACTTGCATAGACATCGCATCTGAACATACATATCTCATGAGACTATTTCCAAAGAGTCTCGCAAGATAAGCACTTGAGTGGTTTTCCCACTTACCTCCAAGCATAAGAACATGGGATGAACTAGCCGATAAAATTTGCAACACACTCTTCTTATAACATTGAAAATGACATTGACATAGCCACATTGTGTTATACAAAAGAAGAGGAAGGTGAGTCATTCATAAAATTCTTCCAAAGATGGAGGAGTATGGCTAGTTGATGTCCTATCGAGATTCCTGAGAAATAAAGGGTTGTCATGTTTGTTGAAAACTCGACCACATACCTAAAATATTAATTGCAAGCCCATTGTTGCACTACATTTGTTGACCTATTGGAAAAAGGCACTATACTTGAGAAGGCACTCACTGTGTTGGTTATTTTCCACTCACTATGTTGGTTATTTTTTATGGGAACCAAACTTAATCTCACCACTTACCTATGAATCTGCCAAAATTCAATGGTTAGAAAGGGTAAGGATTGGCCAACACCTAAGTAAAGGTTCTGAGGTCCTTACTTCTTCACTTCAGGCTCTGTGAGACTCGGGAGGGTGATCCCTAGCAGTGTATTCATCATAATATCCTTATGCCATTTTTTATTACAAACACTGCAACAAACACAAATGATTCTCATACAAATGCTCAATAAGTAACTATATTAAAGAAATTGGCTACTTCTCAAGTATAATTCACACTTAGAGCGTGAGAATGACAAAACCTCATAATTTTATAAAACTTTTATAGAATTTGATTTGATGAATGGGTAATGACCGAGAAAATCAACACAACACAGTCTAATTACTTATCATATTCTAGTGCCTAATCCTCAGAACGGAGTCAATATCACTACATACATAACATAGCAGTAATTTCCACACTTGACAATATATGAAGCTCTAAAATGTTGCATTACAATATTTCAGCATTGTGTTCTAACCCTTACTTCTTACTAGCATCCTAGTATTAAGTTCAATACAAATTTATAGCTATATTCAAGTATCTACATTAATTCCTTGAATTAACACACAAGAATAAAGCTATACATCCATCTAAAATTGACAGAGACAAATAAGATAGCCTTGAATATATTATTCATAACTTGTGAAACTAGTACATAGGAGAGAAAAATGGTGTTGAACTTGTGATATTACTATTCTATATTCCCAATATTACCACCGATATTAAATATGTGTATTGAAAAACTAGAACCTAAGACAAATTACTAGACTAACCAGTAACCCCGTTTTATCCCTATGTGTCCAGAAACCCGAATAAATCACTACCCAACATCCTATCTCAGGCCCTGGAATCCCATTTATAAAGACATGGGAGAAAACAAGTGACAAGCCGAGATGCAATTACATTTGCATTTTAGGGAAAGTTTCACCCTAATTTCAAAGATATTCTTCAGACGGTTATGCATAATCATTTCAGAATGAGGGGAAACAAAAGATAGCAAACTCCATTTAGTCAGTTGAAGAAGATGAGCCAACCTTCCAAAAGGCATTGTTCATTGATGCAGCATCACCGAAATCCCACGTCCATGTAGACCAAAGAAGATTCTCCACAAGTACTAGAGGCAAAAACTTACACACTTCCTAGAAAAAATATATTTTTCATTGAGGATACGAAGTCCAACACTTCTCCATTACACTAGCCAAAAATATTTCCACATCAGCACCAAAGATAAAAAGTGACATGCATGTTGAAGAGGATGATCCTGATGTAGTGGCAATGGTCTCATCAAAAATAAAAACTGGGTTGAAACTGGAGAAGAAACTACTCCTCCTTCGTCAGAATCCTCATATAGTACCAAAGAAAGCAAATAATGGCTATACTTTGGGTCAGCATCTCCCTCGTCGCCCGAAGGGCTGTCAAAGATCTCAATGGGAGATTTGTGCCTCCCAAGATAAGCCTTATGATGCTTATTCCATTTATTTTCTTTCTTCTTGGTCTTAACCAACTCCTTCCCCTTAACTTTGATCAATTCTTCAAAAATAATTTGACTCCTTAGATTTTAGGTGCTCACAACACCATCCTTCTTTTTTTTTTTTCTGCGGGCTTTGTTCTTTCCCTTTGGTGGTGTGGAAGCCCTAGGTGCCTCATGCTCAGTGACATAAATTTCTTCTTTAAATTCAAACACACTGAGCCTTCTTGACCTCCTAATGGATTGAATAGAGACACCTGACTTACCCATCCTCTTGAAGTCACAAGAAAGAATACCAAACCAACAACTATGAAGAAACACACCGGCCAAAAACCCTCAAACCCAGACAATTCAAGCAAATCTAGAGAATGAAACTCTCACACCAAGAAATGCATGATGCATAATAGAGCACACATGAAAACAAACTTACCAAGGATAAACATTTGAATACTTCTACAATTGAAAATAAAAAAACTCACACGCTACCTCATTCTGGCTCACACTTCACAATTCATGAAGGCTAAAAATGGTGAGATAGATCGACAAGCAATCTGCATTAAGTAGAAAAATTAGGAGCGTGTAGCCATTAATGATCAAGTGGTGCCTTGCGTGAGCGAGCTGACAACTTAGCCGAAAAAATTTGAATATGGGCCTTCAATCTTTTTAGATTTAAAATCTCATCAATGGCAATATTCAAGCATCTTTTCTGGCTTTTACAACTTATGCCTCAAAAAATGGCGATATTACCATAGAAAGTTGCCACATTTTCCTTTTAACTTCATTAGTCACCTCTAATGTGAAAATTACCATGCATCGCCACCCTGGTCCATGCTCATTCATTCATATTGGTAAAGTACATAAAATCGACAAATGAAAGAACAAACATTCACCATCCCATCGCCCATTGCGAATTTACCCCGACCTTCTAGGTTTGAATTAGTGACAAGAGAATCGGCCCGATGGAATCACAACCATTGGATTACTGTCCTTCTTGGATATCTTCATCTCACATTGTGCATCGTTGATACATTTTACCTCCCGCAAGTTCCAATAGCGATGTGAGAATTCACGTGATAAGATCTCAACCGTCGGATCTAAGCCCATCCTTGATCACATTCCCTTTTCCATCTCACATCGCTAATTCATGCTTCATTCTCTATATCACATCAGCAACAAGAGATAAGGCGATAAAGCAAGATTAAGACACATGCACCTGCATGAAAAATCAAAGGCACAAGATACATTTCTCACAAGAGCAATTCAAATTAGCAAAAGCGAGCTTGAATAAATAACCTCATCGCTCATCACTAATTTGAAACTCAAATCTTAAAATGGATCCACAATGAGCGATAGGACCAAATTCAAAGAGTATCAAAGACCATCGTGTATCACTAATCCACATTACAAAACACATGAGCAACTAGTAATACAAGAGATACCAACGATAACATACAAAACAAGTCTATCATGGATCACTAATTTAACATCGAACATTCAAAACCTAACCGCAATGCGCGAAATGAAGGAGACATCGCTCATCGCTCATCGTGCATTTGAACTCACAACTCTTATAGCTATCTATGATGAGAAATAAAGGAGATGGTAAAGGGGATCTAAGTGAAGGATTTTAGCACATGCCTGCAAGTTGTTTTGAAAAGGTGAACTACCTAGGACGACGAATAAAAGGCCTCAATGGTCATTAAAACACATTTTTTCAAAGGATTTAAAGGCCAAAAAAGGTCAATTGCTTAACCTTGTAAAATAAAATAATTTTAGAGCTAGGAACAAGGGGTCGGTAATTTCATGAACTCAAATGACATAAGATGTTTTAGGATGATCGAGAATGGGAAATTAAAGCTCAATGATAGAACATAACATTAACCAGGCCAAAGACTTAGGATTTCAAAATAGAGAAAGAAAATCTCAAGGAAAGAGCCATGAGAAAAAACCTTAGTGTATGCACACTTAAATTGGCTGGATTTTATAGAGTTATAAAAATGGAACCAAAATTTTAAGGGTTCCATCACATTGCAAAAGGGGAACTTAAACCTTTCAACAAAAATTAATACGCCAAAAGTGCCTCAAATGACAAAATCAAGTATTGGGCTCACAATAAGAATCTCACGAATGATAGAGTTGTCAACACAAAGGATATACACAAAGTTGGTCCTACCATCACATTTAACATACCTAATGTACCAAACAACCCACCACACGTCCCTGCGTAAATAGCAAATGTCGTTTAGAGTAACCAAGAACCTAGACCTCAAAGGAACTTTCCAACAAGATGAAAATACACTCCCTTAGGGGGAACAAATTGAATTCATCCCAAAACAACTTTTGCAATCCAAATTCATTCAACTTCCTGAGGTGAAATAATATGATCTGAGGCAATTTAAACCTTCGTGGTGGGATGACAATTTATTTTGTGACTATCACCATATCAAAGGACACAAAACTTCGTCATGTAGATATCTTAATAACATAACTCAATACCTAATAAAAAATGGTGCTATAGAAGTAGATAGCCAACAATCAACCTCCAATAAAGACCATACAATTTTTAAGAATCCTTCGCATGACCATGGGACACGTACGGCCTCTAGTTCGAGTAAAAATACCGATAACCAAGCTAATTATACTCATGTTGCTCATGAATATACTATACATCATATTCGAGCCTCAGATGACCATGTCAATACCATCGCCATCAAGAAACAACCAGAATGTGTAGTAACCACTCGATGAACCAAGGTGACCCTACAAGATGATCCTCCTAAACAATAGCAAAAGGCCCAATATAACCTGTTAGACCACTTGGGGAAGACACCGACTCATATTTCCATCCTTGAGTTACTTTGTATGTCCCTCGAGCACAAAGCTATCCTAGATAAAGCATTGCAAGACTCCTTTGATCCTACTGACCTTAATGTCAATTGATTGTAGGAAATGGTGGGATACTTAGCCAACACTCACCATGTCACTTTTTCTTACCAATATTATTCATCTCAAAAGCTCAATCATAATGATCCCTTACACCTAGAAGTCTATGTGAATAAACACAAAATTAGATGAGTCATGATAGATGGTGGAGCAGGGTTAAATATCTGCACTCTTAAATTGGTTATGGCATTAGGCTTCTCTAAAGCTTGTGTGGACACAAAGAAGAGCATTATCATAAAATATTATGATGATGAAGAACGTTCTTCAAAGGGTGTCATATCATTACTAATTAGAGTTGGTCCTGCTATATTGGATACCACATTCCAAGTATTGGACCTGGATCTATGCTATGAAGGTTGTACCATCCACCTAGCATCAATGCTTAAAGTTACCCTACAATGACACTGAGATCACAATAGCTAGTGACCTTGACCCTTTTAAGTATTACAACAACCTAAGAGGAACACTCGAACAACGAGTGCCAATAAATCGAGAAGCTTCATTGTCCTCTTCATCCCATTACATTGATCCTTCCACATTAAATAAAGCATCCACTTCCAAAACTCCATCTTTTGATCCTAAAATCTAGGTCCAAGATAAGGGGTGTGGAGAGTATCATTTTAAGACGTCCTATTATGTTTGTCAACTAATTACAACACCAAAATCCTATGGTAGACCATCAGTAGTCAAAAAGGAACCTAAGGTCACTATTCAAGTATCCCCTACTACCTTCACAAAGTAGGGAGAATTGAGTAAAGAAGCCATCAATGAGGAAGATGTCACCACATGGTTATAATAGGAAAAAGAAGACATTGAACCCAAGAAACTCCCAACTAAACAAAATGGAGAAGGCTTTGAAATCATGAAGAGAAAAGGTTATGATGGACACAACGGACTTGGTTTGCACAAAAATGGGATGACAAAACCTTTGCTACTGTCCAAACAACCAAAGAGCTTAGGGCTAGGGTTCAAACCCATAAAGATAGGCGCTCCTAGTGCTGAAGTGCTTTCCATTGAGGAAGTGAATGCTTCAAAGGATATCAAGACATTTGATACATCCGAAAACTACCATACTAAGACCAACTCCAACGAATTGGAGTGGGACTCTTGCACATCCAGTGATTATGACCTAGCCGAGACATTCAAGGAACTTGACCTATCTGACCCCTCGACCAAAAGAAAATTCTTGGATTGATTCCTTTTGGGATCCTAACAATACTTTCATCTTCACCCTATCTTCCCATTCATTGAACCTTGACAATACCGATGATGGCATTCCCTTAGTGTAACCACAATTGATAGACTAGGACTAACAAGGATCGCCAACCTTAGATGTATTTGAAACTGATGAAGCAATTGCCGAGTTTATGGGATTACATGAAGGCATTCCTTATGGAGATCATAAAGTTGGATTTACCATATATCTTGATAACACAACTTACTCTGGGGAATTTTTCCACCCCTCTAGTTGCAAAAGTGAAAATGATAAAACAAAAAAGGAAATGTCTCTAGGTGAAAACCAAAAGGAGCCTCTAGACCATAAAAAAGGTAAAAATAAAGGATGCATCCAATGGTCAAAACCTCTATGAGATGCCCAAGGATGGAGTTTTGGACTTACTTCCCATAAACCAAGAGAAATCGCCCATGCTAGTAGAACAGTCTATGGAAGTCAACATAGGCACAAATGAAAATCCTAAGATTGTCCACTTTGCAACATCATTGATAGAAACAAAACATCTAGAGTTTCATGCCTTCTTCATAGAGAGACAAATCAACTTTGCTTGGCCTTATGTCAATATGCCTGGTCTAGATCCCAAGCTAGTTTTACATCACTTTCCATTATTTCCCAACACTAAAACAGTCAAGAAAAAACTCTAAAAAATGCATTTGCAAATTGCCCTATTGGTCAAGGATGAGTTAAAGAAGTTGTTGGATGTTGGCTTCATTCGACCTATTGATTATGCAAATTAGATTTATAATCTAGTACTACTGGCAAAGGCAATAGGAGGATGTCATGTCCCCGAAATTACGACACTAAAAAACGCTAATGTTAAAATACAAACAAATAAATAAAATACATGTTAAAAATATTAGTCATTTAATATTATTATAATTATCACAAGATAATATTATAATTACAATTGTCAAATATAAAATATAAATATTAATAAAATAAATATTAAGAATTTGATATTAATAATATAAAACATATATATAAAGCTAATATTAACGTATGATTATAAAACACATAATATATATAAATGATATTAGGAATGGCATACAATTTCATGAAGGGAACAAGTAAATTAAAGGCATTAAAAATCCTATTAAGGTAGTGATAATATAGTAAACGGATGTGACAATATATTAGAATGGATAGTGATTAATAACAATCAGCAATAACAGTATTTAAGATCATACAAAGGCGACAATTAATATAATTAAAGTCAATAATTATAAAAGGCAGTGCTTGGTATAAAAGACAATAATTAGTATGTGTCTAAAGGCAACGATCAGTTTGTATGTGAAAATTTATGTTTCTTTGAAAGAAAATCTCCATTAAAATAGATGTATCACTTCATCCTGAAATGAAGATATAAAAGAGAATCATGGGATTTTAAGCAAGAAAAGGGCAGGGGATGTGAAAGGAATAGGAATAGGGAATGAAGGAATAATACATTGAGTGGAAAGTTTAATATATATATATATATATATTAATATATTATTTACAATAATGATACATAAATATCTATTAGGAATAGAATATATATACATATTCATATAGAAATACTTATATATATATATATATTTGTTTATACATTGAATTCAATTAGAAATGATGACACACACACACACACATATATATATATAATATGTATGGATAAGTATATATGTGAATCATTTGTGAATATACAAATGATACATGTAGCAATTATTAAGTCTTATAAGTAATGATGATTCTTTAATATAAAAATAAATAGATTATGTATATTTAAGAATTGTCCTCATCCTATGATCAATCCAGTATAAGGTTGAGGGAGGCGAGTAAGGAATCAGAAAACATGACGAGATACAACAATTCAGGTGATGTATTCACTTAGCAATAATATTTAGCATATTTTGAATATAAGAAACCGATATTGCTAATTTGATCATTGGTGTTTCTAGACTCATTGACTGTATTGTAATTGGCCTCATTGCATAAACTATTGGGGGAATACACATGTGATAATAATTTAAGGAATTCACTCATATGACTTCTCTTCTACATTATTAATTCACCTATTTGCCCTAGAACAAAATTATAGAAACAAACTGAGAAATATGTCATCCCAAGAGGATGACGTCTAATATCTAACATTCAACATAGAATAGAATCATGTCTTCAGGAATTTCTGCATACATTGGTGATCCTTTTGAGCTAGGCCATTTAGATAATTCAAGTTGCATTAGAAAAGAAATCATTGCTTGCTCTTGGATATCAGATTCCTCTTATTGTCAGAAATTCATCTCAATATCTGTGTAATATGATAGGAATAATCACACAAGAAAATATACTACCAAAAATTATAGGAATAATTTCTTTGTGTCTAAATGCATTTCAAATTGACATCATGAATATAATGAAGGAACATATCTACTTGTGCATTTTTGCTAACTTTCTTTAAAGCATCTCATTGAATATATGAACTATCTCTTTTCTAAATATCAAGAGTAGAATGATAATAAATACATTTATTATGTTTATATAAACATTGTCTTCTCTGTGATTGGTACCCTCTTAGGCAGGTGAAGTAGAGTCCAAGTGGTTATCCTAAAAAACCCCCTCTCATGTTTGTAGGCTTGAGAAACGGGTTAGACATAGAGAGGTGGGGGTCCCACCATAGGAAACTACACTGTTATAGGGGTGGTAGGTCGTAGGCCCTTGGATCGTAGGACTTCACCTTTTCCTAATAGGCCAAGTGTCTTCTGAGGTACTATCATGTATGGAGAATGCAAGGACTAAGCTGTTGGGAAAAGAAGATTGTAAGAGGCAACCTCTCGTGCCCAACACAAAGGCTTCAGGGCGGATCCATATAGGGCACTCCTCATGCTTGTTAAAATTGCATTTATGATTATGCTTATATTTTGGATATCTAGATATTAATGCTAACAGATATGTGTATGTGGAAATGTTAATATGGTGAATGCAGATTTCAAACCAAGATTACTTCATTAAAAAGAACATTCATTTGGAAGGAAGAATCCCTAAACCTAATCAACGAATGAATTCTAGACCAAACCAGGTAAGGAACATTACAGTGGTATCAGAGCATCTTTCTTGCCATCCTGTGTGTGCTTGAGCTGGTTGGATACTTGCTCGAGCTAGTTGCTTGCTTGCTTGAGCTACTTGCCTACTTGCTTGAGCTAGTTTCCTACTTGCTTGAGCTAGTTGCTTGCTTGCTTGAGCTACTTGCTTACATGTTTGATTTGGTTGCCTACTTGCTTGAGTTGGTTGCTTGTATGCTTGAGCTACTTTCTTGTCTACTTATGCTAGTTTCCTAATTGCTTGAGCTACTTACTTGCTTGCTTGAGCTACTTACTTGTGTGCTTGATTTGGTTTCCTACTTGCTTGAGCCGGTTGCTTGCATGCTTGAGCTTGCTTGCCTACTTGAGCTAGTTTCCTACTTGCTTGAGTTGGTAGCTTGTGTGCTTGAGCTACTTGCTTGCCTACTTAAGCTAGTTTCCTACTTTCTTGAGTTGGTTGCTTGTGTGCTTGAGCTGGTCACCTACTTGCTTGAGCTGGTTAGTTGCGTGCTTGAGCTACCTACTTGTCTACTCCAACTGATTGCTTGTATGGTTGAGCTACTAGCCTATGTGGTTGAGCTACTTACTTGCTTGAGCTCCTTGTCTACTTGGTTGAAGCTACTTGTCTGCTTGGCTGAGCGACTTGGTTGTTTGCTTTAATTTTTGTGGAGCTCGTCATTGTTATGCTTAAAAACTATGAAAAATGTTAATGCCGTCTGTCAAAATGCTTAGAGGATTGGGAGGTACTAACAAAATTAACTTATTTGGAACCAAATTATTATTAGTATCCAAATGAAATAATGACAAGTAACTATCAAATCAATAAACTTGGATTCCCTCAAACTTGGGATACAAAAGGGATTAAGAATCTGTTTAAGAATAGAACCTTAGTTAAGAAATTCAATGTTAGATACCATAAATAAGTTTGACACAAATCAAGTATAACAAAATTGATTGCATAAGCATAAGTTAAGTTAAATCTTGGACCCATAACCCACAAACCCTAGGATCATTCTCACCTCAAAATTGGTTTAAAGTGATTGCTTGAGGACAAGCAATCTTGGGCGAGGTGGACTGTCATGTCCCCGAATTTACGACACTAAAAAACGCTAATGTTAAAATACAAATAAATAAATAAAATGCATATTAAAATATTAACCATTTAATATTATTATAATTATCACAAGATAATATTATAATTACAATTGTCAAATATAAAATATTAATATTAATAAAATAAATATTAAGGATTTGATATTAATAATATAAAACAAATATATAAAGCTAATATTAACTTATGATTATAAAACACATAATATATATATATATGATATTAGGAATGGCATACGATTTCATGAAGGGAACAAGTAAATTAAAGGCATTAAAAATCCTATTAAGGTAGTGATAATATAGTAAAAGGTTGTGACAATATATTAAAATGGATAGTGACTAATAACAATCAGCAATAACAGTATTTAAGATCATACAAAGGCGGCAATTAATATAATTCAAGTCAATAATTATAAAAGGCAACGCTTGGTATAAAAGACAATAATTAGTATGTGTCTAAAGGCAGAGAACAGTTTGTGTGCGAAAATTTGTGTTTCTTTGAAAGAAAATCTCCATTCAAAGAGATGTATCACTTCATCTTGAAATTAAGATATAAAAGAGAATCATGGGATTTTAAGCAAGAAAAGGGCAGGGAATAAGAAAGGAATAGGAATAGGGAATGAGGGAATAATACATTGAGCAGCAAGTTTAATATATATATATATATATATATTAATATATTATTTACAATAATGATACATAAATATTTATTAGGAAGAGAATATATATACATATTCATATAGAAATACTTATATATATATATATATATATATATTTATATTTATACATTGAATTCAATTAGAAATGATGATACATACACACACATATATATAATATGTATGGATAAGTAGATATGTGAATCACTTGTGAATATGCAAATGATACATGCAGCAATTATTAAGCCTTATAAGTAATGATGATTCTTTAATATAAAAATAAATAGATTATGTATATTTAAGAATTGTCCTCATCCTATGATCAATCCAGTATAAGGTTGAGGGAGGTGAATAAGGAATCAGAAAACATGACGAGATACAACAACTCAGGTGATGTACTCACTTAGCAATAATATTTAGCATATTTTGAATATAAGAAACCGATATTGCTAATTTGATCATTGGTGTTTCTAGACTCATTGACTGTATTGTAATTGGCCTCATTGCATAAACTATTGGGGGAATACACATGTGATAATAATTTAAAGAATTCACTCATATGATTTCTCTTCTACATTATTAATTCACCTCTTTTCCCTAGAACAAAATTATAGAAACAAACTAAGAAATACGTCATCCCAAGAGGATGACGTCTGATAGAACATTCAACATAGAACATAATCGTGTCTTCAGGCATTTTTGCATACATTGGTGATCCTTTTGAGCTAGGCCATTTAGATAATTCAAGTTGCATTAGAAAAGAAATAATTGCTTGCTCTTGGATATCAGTTTCCTCTTATTGTCATAAATTCATCTTAATATCTGTGTAATATGACAGGAATAATCACACAAGAAAATATACTACCGAAAATTACAGGAATAATTTCTTTGTGTCTAACTGCATTTCAAATTGACATCATGAACGTAATGAAGGAACATATCTACTTGTGCATTTTTGCTAACTTTCCTTAAAGCATCTCATTGAATATATGAACTATCTCTTTTCTAAATATTAGGAGTAGAATGATAATAAATACAATTATTGTGTTTATATAAATATTGTCTTCTTCGTGATTGGTACCCTCTTAGGTAGGTGAAGTAGAGTCCAAGTGGTTAGCCTAAAAACCCCCCTCTCATGTTCGTAGGCTCGAGAAACGGGTTAGACATAGAGAGGTGGGGGTCCACCGTAGGAAACTACACTATTATAGGGGTGGTAGGTCGTAGGCCCTTGGATCGTAGGACTTCAACTTGTCATAATAGGCCAAGTGTCTTCTAAGGTACTTTCATGTATGGAGAATACAGGGACTAAGCCATTGGGAAAGGAGGATTGTGAGAGGCAACCTCTCGTGCCCAACACAAAGGCTTCAGGGCGGATCCATATAGGGCACTCCTCTTGCTTGTTAAAATTGCATTTATGATTATGCTTATATTTTGGATATCTAGATATTAATGCTAGCAGATATATGTGTTTGTGGAAATGTTGTTAATATGGTGAATGCAGATTTCAAACCAAGATTACTTCATTAAAAATAACATTCATTTGGAAGGAATAAACCCTAAACCTAATCAACGAATGAATTCTAGACCAAACCAGGTAAGGGACATTACAGAGGAATATGCAAATGCATCGATTTCTAAGATTTGAACAAGGCATGTCCAAAAGACAGCTTCCCCTTACCAAATATTGACATTATCGTGGACCTAACAGTAGGCTACGAGATGTTATCCCTCATGGATGGTTTCTCAGGATACAATCAAATAAAGATAGCCCTTTAAGACCAACACAATATGACTTTCACATGTCCTTGGGGAACATATTGTTGGAACGTCATGCCTTTTGGATTAAAATATGTTGGAGAACATATCAACATGCCATGACCATGATCTTTCATGACCTCATGCAAACTCTTATGGAAGATTATGTGGATGACCTATTATCCAAGTCATTAACCAAATCTAATCATTTATGAGTGTTAGACAATATTTTCAGGAGGCTAGAAGAATATAAGGTACAACTGAATCCAAAGAAATGTGTATTTGGGGTAACATCGGGAAAGCTCCTAGGGTACATTATTTCTAGAAGAGGCATTGAAGTCAACCTTTCCAAAGTAAAAGCTATCATAGACATGCCACCACTTATGAACATAAGTCATCTATGAACACTCCAAGGCAGAGTATCGTCCATCTGAAGATTTATTGCACAACTAGTAGACAAATTTCAACCATTCCAACACTTGTTAAAGAAAGGAGTACCATTTGAGTGGACAAACAAATGTCAAGAAGTTTTTTAGTAGATAAAGGATTACCTATTAACACCACTAGTATTAATGTCACCTATTGATGGAAGACACCTCATAATCTACATATCAGTAACCACATTATCATTGGGGACATTACTAGCACATAATGATGATGAAGGCAGAGAAAGAGAAATTTATTATATCAGTCGTATACTTGTAGGATATGAACTTGACTATAGTCCTATTGAGTGTGCCTGCCTTGCAATGGTCTTTTCCACTCAAAGACTTGGGCATTACATGTTAAACCATCAAATGAAGCTTGTAGCCAAAATAGATCCATTAAAATATCTTCTCAGCAAAGCAACTTTGACATGTTGGTTAGCTAAATGGGTAACGATCCTAAGTGAATATGACATCCAATATGTTGGAAGGAAAGCAATAAAAGGAAAAGTTATAGTCGAACAACTCGTAGATGCACCTACAAAAGAAGATCATCCATTAGTTTTAGATTTCCTAGACGAGTCTATATTCACACTTGAAACTTCAACAACATGGAATTTATACTTTAACGGATCTCACACAAGTCATGGTTCAGGAGTAAGGATACTATTTGTTACACCCCAAGGTGATACCATACCCAAGTCATTCAAAATTGATCTCTTACACCAAAAAAATAGCAAGGTATGAGGTTCTACTCATAGGACTTCACATGGCTATCAAATGAAAGATCAAAAGCCTTCGCGTGTATGGTGACTCACAACTCATTATCAGACAAGTTAATGACAACTATGATACAAAGGATGAAAAACTCACTCCTTAAAAAAATATGGTTGACAATTTCAAGTATTACTTTGAAGATATCATATTTTGGCAAGTCCCACAGATCCAAAACAAGGTAGTAGATGCAATGGAAACAATCTGTTCTCTCTTGGATATTTCAGATAATGTGTCGCAATACGAGTTCTTTGTAGGACAGCTATTGATCCTTGCCTTCGATATTCTTGAGTTTGAGATGGTGTGTGAAATTGTTGGTCCTAGCTCCCCTTGGTACCAAGATGTTTATGACTACCTGCATAACCAAGTCATTCCCCTTGACCTATTTTCCAATCAATGCAAGACTTTCATTCATAATACCTCTAGATATGCCATCATCGGTGACACTCTTTATCATCGAACCCTAGACAACACCCTCCTACGATGTCTCGATACTAATGAAGCACAAATGATCTTATGAGCGGTACATGAAGGTATGAGTGGAGCCCACTCTAGTGGGCCGACTCTAGCTAAGAATTTCATGCATGCAAGATACTTTTTGTACCCAAAACAAAAAAATCGCTTCATTAAGGTATTTTGGTTTAATGTTTAAATCTTGTAAAATTATCGTCAAAAGTAAATTTTAGGTCAAACAAAGCATGGTCATTTTGTGGGTTTACTGTTCAAAAGATTCTGGAAAATTTTATTTTTTTTGAAAATTAGGGTTTTCGGCTCCCTATTTTTAAGAAAAACCCTAAAAAAACGGATCTTCCTAGAATTGACTAAGAATAATTTTGATTGGCTTATTTCACTTCATAATCACATTGATCAAGTTAGAATTAAAAAAAGAAGTCAATTTTGTTTTGGTGGGTCTATTTCACATTTTCACGAGAAAGTTGGGACCTCTGAGGTCAACAATGGCAGATGGCCAAGTACCAAGTGTCGAAATCTAAGCTTAAAACACTCCAACAAAGATTCTATGACGAGAGATTCTCAAAACGATGCTTCACGATGGAGGGGATTTTCGAAAGGTGAAAATCTTAGAAAATTTTCTAAGTCTGGAGAATAAAAGCACCCCTGCTAGAAAAGGGCTCCCAAGGTTTCAAAGACTCATATCAAATTTTCAGGGTTTGTCACTTCCAAGAAATCTTCTTTGGAATTCTTCTAGCTTCGCGATGAACCTACCAGCCAATCCAAAAGAACTATCTAACACCTGAAGTTGAAGATCAAATGAAGAACAAAGGAAGATAGGAAATAAAGTTAGTCAAAATTTAACTAATAGTGGTGGAGAAAAGCACCCCTACTAGCTAGGGGTGCCCAAACTTTTGAGGCACCAAATGCAACTTTTTGGGAAAATGAAGTCTAAGATGTTTGTTACAAACTTGATCAGGCTTCATAATGAGTCCATCAGCAAATTAATCAGAGTTTCCAAATGGCTGGAATCAAGAGTCGAACAAAAGGATTTAGTCATAGTCAATTTTGAGTTCAGAGCTCAAAAGAGCCCCTGCTGGCCAGGGCCGCCTACGGTTTTGATCCCTTAATTGAATTTTCTAGGATTTGCTCAAATATTCATCCTGTTTGGAATTCTTCAAGCTTTCCATTGCATATATCAGCTTGATTAGAAGACTTGTCAGTAGCCGGTAGCTACAGATTGAACGAAGAGCAAGGCAAGTTATAAAAATGGCTAAGTCTAGCGATAAAAGTGTCCCTACTAGCCAAGGGCACCCAAGATTTTAACATGCCAAATGCATTTTTAAGGATTTGTTCCCTCTAGAAGATCATGTCCGAAATTATTCCAGCTCCATAGTGAACCTATCAACTAGCTCAAGAGATTTGTCAAGTGTCTAGAGATGCAGATTGAAGGAGATGAAAATCATCAAAGAATGACCAACTCAGGAGCCAAAAGTGACCCTAATGGTCAAGGGCTCCCTTGAATTTGAGAGGCCAAATGCAGTTATTAACATTTGCAAAACCAATCATCTTCTCCAAAATTTTGCTAGCTTTCAAGCGAATCATCAAGCAAATCCATCTTATTTGTCAAACATTGGCAAAAGACGACAGAGGCAGTAGATGTTGAAGGTCAAAAAACATCTAAAATGGTAGTCTGTTATGGAAAAAGCGACCCTTGTAGCCCAGGGGCACCCAAGAATAAAATCTCTCAGATGTCAATTTTTGCATTAATAATCTCCAAATGATCTCCTCTGATTCAGCCCAGCTTCATGATGGATCCTATAGCCAATCCATGAGGCATACCAAATAGAAGCAATTGTAGATCATTCAAGCACATAAATATAAAGGATGAATTAATGGACATCAAGGTAAAAGCATCCCTATTGGCCAGGGGCGCCCATCATTTTGAGCAACTAAATGAAGTTTTCAGAAGTTGTCTTCTCCAAGGCATCTTCTCAACAGCCTTTTAGCTTAGCAATGAATCCATTTGCAATCTTACGGGACCCGTCAAACACTCACAAATGAAGATCAAGCATAAAACACTAGAGGCAAAGGCAAATTGAGAAACATGGAAATTTCGCTGTGTTGAGAAAAATGCACCCTTCTTGGAAAAGGTGCCCAACTTTTTGGAGCCTCAAATGTAGCTTTCAGACTTCGTGACTTCGAAGAACATCTCTTCAGACTTGATCTAGCTTCGCAATGAATCTATTAGCTAAGCTTCAAGATCAATCGAGCATCCAGAATTCAGGGTCAAACAAAGGCAGTTCGTCATAGCAAAAGTTGTGATGTTTGCATGCTTACTCTTGCATATGGTGTCCTATATTTAGAGGAAAACTTTCAATTAGTGAGGCATACCCAAGAATTGATTCCTCAATTAGGGTTGGCATACCTAACAGACACTTCCACCTCCAAAATGGATATTTATTCAAGCATAGGCGTCATTTCTCCATTATTTCTTGCAGGTTGAAGCTAAAATCAACTATTTTCTCTCCAACGCATTTTGAAGGATCAAATGGAGGCCATTTTCAATGTTCTTCGCATTTCCAGGTTTAGATTGCATAGAGGAATAATCATGCTTCATCTTTCCAATAGATTATTGCCAAGAATTCATCAAATTGGGTAGAAGGAGGTGTTTTTCTTGAGGATTGAAGGAGGAAATCTATAATTTCTATCTCCTTCGCCTCACATTTATTTTATCCTTGTCTTAGGTTTTCTCTTGCATGTCCAAGTAAACAACAAATTTTTACAATTCTAGTCATCTAGGTTCGTTGAGCATAGCATTGGTGACAAAACTAATGTTCCAAAAAAATTCAAGAAAAGTGCCCCGTTACCCCCTATTTTTAGGGTTTCCAAAAGTATACAATCTATAATTTCTATCTTCTCCCCCTGACATTTCTTTTATCCTTGTCTTAGTTATTATCTTGCATGTCCAAGTAAACAACAATTTTTCATAGTTTTGATCATCTGGGTTTTTTGAGCACGGCGTTGGTGACAAAACCCATGTTCCATAATTTTTCGAGAAAAGTGTCTCGTTGCCCCCTATTCAGTTTGATTAGCACATTGGTGGCTACAAAACCCATATGCCATATTTTTTTGGAAAAATAGCCCCTGGAGCCCTTGCAACTTTTGTTACTCAAAATCTCTTGCATGCCTAAGGAAAAGTCAGTTTTGCAAATTTTTTATAATCTAGATCAGCTTAGAAATAGATTCTCTACAAAACCCATATCTTAGAAAATTTCATGAAAATTACCCCTTGACGGGCTATTTTTAGCCTCACAAGAAGCTATTTTTAGCCTCATCGGAAAAAGTTGTCTGAACATATCTATGTTTATAGTCAACAATTGAGTTTTTAAGTATGAAATTCACTCAAACTGAATACAAGACTAAATCGGTGTTTATTCACGATTTCATAAAAAATGTTGATAGCGATTTGCATCAAGCACATCAGGGGGTTGACTTGGACAATTTGACAAGTGTAGACACTCAAAGTCCACATGGTTTCATACCTCGTATAGCTAATATCCTTTCAAGGCCATTTTAGAGGGTTGAATACTGTTGGAATTCTGCGTGCGCAACAAGTTCATGGGCATTTCTCACAGCTAGAGTGTTCATAGTCAAACTTCACGGTTTCATCATGCAACACTCTTTCATTGACAAGAGTCAAGAAAAGCCTCAGAAGCATCAAGTTGTAGAAGAAATAGAGATCATCACTCCAGTTATGGAGCCACCAAAGTTACCAATCAGTGAACTACCAGTTGAAGTGTGCAGATATTTCTTGAAGGATATAATTGCTCAAGATGGCTTGGAGTAAACACCCAATTGGATCCCACAATTTTCTCAAGGATAGAAGGCAACAATCAGCTCAACTGTAACTCTTGAGTTTAGATTGTTGATTTCATGCATGTTTATCTTTTCCTCGGGGATATCTTTTGGTGGAGGTGGAGCTTTCAGTTAGGTTTCAGTTAATTGATGTTGGTTATCAATTGAATCTCATATAAATAAGACTTTCATGTTGCAAAGTCCAATTAGTCTAGTTTAGAATCAGTTAACTGAGGTAGTTTTTCTAGTTCACTGTTAAGTTGCATACATTTAGACATAAGAATAAATCTTGCATGATGGCAAGATCGGATGTTAACTCAAGGATATTTTAGGGTTCCCTACTCCTTTGAGATTCTATAAATAAGAGCTCTTTGCTCATTGTATTTTAAATTTTGCTTGTAATAACAAATTGTTGTGCCACCTTGTCTACAATATTGCTATGTTGTATTGGTTCACTTTATTTAATATAAATTTGGTTTGATCATATATTGTGTGTTTTTTTCATCATGTAATTTGTTGTCAAAAATTTACTATTATTGTTTCAATAATCTTTCTTTCAATCTACACCTTGGATAGAGTGTTTCACCTCCTTGGGAATTTAGAGATAAGGATTATCGTTTAATTTTGTTTATAGTAATCTTCTTTTTAACCTACACCTCAGATAGAGTGTTTCACCTCCTTGGGAATCCTAAGAACTAGCTTGTCATTTCATGTTTGTTTCCAATAATCTTTATTCTAGCCTACACCTCGAATAGAGTGTTTCACCTCCTTGGGAATTTCTAGATAGAGTTTATCATCAACCATTCCCAAATTTCTCCTAGATCCTCTTGCTCTATTTTTCTTGAGGAAATAGGATAGATTAAAAGTTAGCCTAGTTGTAGTTAAGATCTGCGAAACCAAATAAAACCTTAGCTACAATGTATTTGGTTTTATAACTTTGTGCCTCTAACAACTGATTCAAAAAGATAGGAATTTAGATTACTTTACTTTTTATGCATATTAGAAAAAGAGGGAGCTTCCCCTCCTAATTTGAAGGACAGTTAATACTATTTATAGCTGTCCATTTCCAATTTGCACTCCAGAGTTGCGAATTGAAATGCCAACAATACTACTGGCCCATGATGGAATGCGATGCATACCATTTTGTAAAGAAATGTTGACAATGTCAGATTCATAGAGACCTTATACATGTGCCAGCTTGAGAACTACAACCGATCACATCACCATGTCCCTTCACCCAATGGGGACTCAATCTCATAGGTAAAATTCATCCCACTTCATCCAATAGCCATAAGTTCATTATCACAGCGATCAAGTACCTCACCAAATGGATTGAAGCTACCCCCATGATATACATTACTGGTAAAAAAATCTCAAAATTTATTCTTAATTATATCATTTTTTGGTATGGTGTCCCATAGTCGATCATCACTAATAACAATCATCCTTTTAAGAACCAAGATGTTTTCCAACTATGTGAAAAATTTCATATCCAGCATCACTTCGCCACTCCATACTACCCACAAGGTAATGACCAAGTCGAGGTGTCTAACAAAACCATCATCAAAATCCTCAAAAATACTATCAATGATGCTAGTCATGACTGACACCTCCAACTCAATCCGACCTTATGGACCTACCACACTAGCATTTGCACTCCCACGAGAGCCACACCATATTCACTACTCTTCGGTTTTGAGGCCATCTTACCTATTGAGGTCAACTTGCCTTCCCTGAAGGTATGCATGCAAAGGATCATTGATGACAAAGAATATCGTGTATCTAGACTGTATGAGTTGGAATTGTTAGATTAACGAAGACAAAATGCATTGGTCCATTTACAAGCTTACCAAAATCGTCTTCGTCCCAGCTATAATAGGAAGGTTTTGGTTTGTCACTTTGACATTAGTGACTTGGTTTTAATGGAAAATCCTAAGAATCAAGTAGAGTGAGAGAAGCCAGGAAAATTTGAGCCTAATTGGTTGGGTCCATACATTGTCACGGTCGTATACGGATCAAGAGCTAATCAACTTTCAACTCCTAAAGGTGAACCCTTGTTAGATCCTATCAATAGTTTTCACTTAAGCAAATTCTATACTTAGCTTTAAAGTCCTGTCAAAAACCTAAAAATTAAAAATATAAATGACCTTGATGAAAACCTGGCAAATAAGCATCTGGGTGACACCAGAAAAATAAAAAAAATTAAGAAAGTAGTAAAGAGAAATAATTCATCCAATAGTGAAAACCACTTCGGTGGTGCTTTGGATAAGTACCATGGTGAAAACTTGGCAAACAGGCGCCATGTGTATTTAGTCTTCGCTCCATCATCTACCATCATTCTATCTGGTTTTTCATCCTTTGTTCATAATAAATTTTCCTTCCCATTTTCTCACGTCATCCATAATAATGCTTTGTTGTCTTTCCCATCACTTGGAATGATTAACATTTCATGTCTTTTCACCTTCCATATCCACCCATAATAAGGCTTATCTACTTTCACCCCTAATAAATTCGTCTTATACCTGGCTAGGGGAAAGTCCTTAACTCATGTATTCAATGGATCCTACGACTTGTTGTTGGAGGTCACCATATCAAAAATCCATAAAAATTAGAAAACTTCAAAAATCCAAAAAAATAAAAAAACTTTAAAACCAAAAAAGTTAAAATATTTCAAAAATTCCAAAAAAAATCAAAACATGTCAAAAAACCCAAAAACATCCAAATAAAATTCAAAAACAGAGTCAGAGTCAGTCATGTCAGTCCAAGTTCGTTGAACTACAATGTCTCTGTGAATTGTTACATAGGCAAGTCCACCAATCAATGAGCCCCTGAGGCACTAGGTCAGTCCATTAGGGTTTGACGAAAAAATTCAATCATGAGTTAGTCCATAATCAATAAAACAAGGTTAAGTCTAGTCAAACTATGAGGTCTTTGTGCATTGCTACATAGGAAAGGCCATCTTTGATGAGCCCCCGAGGCCCTAGTTTGGTCCATTAGGGTTTGTCGATTCAATCACTCTCTATAACATAATAAATTAGATACTTTCAGACATGAACAACCATCCAAACCTCAACCAAAATCGTGAATCAACAAGAAAAACTATCCAACTAGTCTTCAAGTCAAATAAATCAATTGCATAATCAGTCAAACCTCAAATCAACATCAAAGAAATAAATCATGTCATTTGTCTTATACAGGATGTGTCCTTGAAACCAGACATTGTCATTCATCAACCCTATCATTTTCCTTATATAGGTGGTTACATGATCGAAACCAAACTTGATGTCTTATACAACATGTTTCCTTGTTAGGATATTCCTTGTCTATTAAGTGTCTATTTTTTCAAGTGGATAACTTTGCACACCTTGGTTTATGTCATAAAATGGTGTTTATTGTCCATTTTCCATACTTTTAATACCCAATGATGATTAAATGTAAATCCTAGCATAGCAAAATATTAATCTTTCATTGTCTCCACTAACTCCATGCTAACATCCATGTCCTCCATGTTAACATTTCTTTTGATCCCATCATAATGGCATCCTATGACACACAAAAGTATATATCCTACATACATAATCATGTTAGAGCATCATAAGCACCATCGTACATGCATACTAGTCATCCATATTGCATCAGAAAATACAAAAATATAGATAGCATATATGCATTTCACATAGGCATCCAACATCATAATCATCTCATGTTATCTTGCGTACATAAATATTAAGAATTTACTACATATCATTGTATAAACATAAAAATTGCATATACATATCCATAAGTGATCATACATTGCATAATCACATCATACTAAGAATATCATTACATCCACATCATTTCATAATCATAATCCATTATCATACATCACATGGCATGTACATTGCATTTACATCATGTAGAAGGAAATCATTGAATTCATAATCCACAATATACATCACATAACATTACATCCATATTGTAGAACCCATGATAGCACAACATCATAAATATAATGCATCCATCTAACATCCATGAATCATATATAAGCATAAAACATACATTAGTCGTCCATAGTGCATCAACACATAGAATCATATCATAAATACATATAAAATTCATAGACATCATACACCATAATCATCCATCACATGACATCATAAATGCATAACATATGAATACATATCATATACTCGCTACCAAAATCATGAATCACATATATATATCTCAAAAAGTGTCATAGTACAAAATCATGGTATACCTCAAAATTGAGCTTGTAGGCTCGAAGGTAAAAAATATGTGTCCCAATATAATATCAAAAATGTTCTCTAGCCAGAGCTACCCTAGTCCCTTGAAGGTGATGGTCATGGTGAGGTTTGATGGTCTCGTCTATACTCTCATTGTGATGACCCTGATGATCATGCTTTGATGGGGATCGGTCATAAGGAGAAGACCGTCTCGATCCCGAAACGCCCCTACTGCTATGCGACCATTTAGAATGTGATCGGCTCTTGTTGATGGACAAATTTATCACCTAACTCTATATTCTCACACCCACTAAGGTGACAAATCTAACCATAGTTGAATCAGTAATAATATAATTTCTAGACTGATTCTCTGCTTATTTTAAAAGGTGGCAGCTACCTTCATTTGATATTCAAGAAATAATTTTTAACTAAGGTTGCTTTTAACCAGAAAGCAAATAAAGGAAGGGGCTTTTAACCAGAAATATTTAAAGGCATTCATTGACTTCATATAACAAAAATGAAATACACCACAAAAAAAATTAAATCAAATATCACCACAGAATCCCTATTCACAGATAAATGATACCACGGTGATGCAACAAATCAGAATATATATATATATCACCCAATAATAGATCACACACTGGCAGAAAATTCAACATAAGTAGAACATATTCATACACCGTAATTCAAACATTACGAATGCATAAATTCCACCATTGCATTCTATATCAGGATAGCATAAAATATTGAATAACAAAGTTTTTGTTCTAATGAGTAAATCAAAGTTTGCCCAAAAGATCCGATCCCTATCAGCCAAATCCATATTTAAAACATAGTTAATTGTCTTTGGTAACGGTTTCTTGAAAGTAACCGTACCAAATAAAAGATAAGTCTTAAACTTAAAAGATCCAAATTAAACTAAAGTATCATGAAATACTAAAAATAACTAAGCATCAATTATATTTGTCTCAGCCTCTTCATCTTCCAGATTCTCGATTGCTCCTTGTTGCAACAGTTCTTCTTGTGCCTTCAGTTTGGATTTGTAGTCTCTGTACCTAGTAATAATTGCAATTATTTCTTTACTTCCTGGTGTTATGGTGATTTGTAGTCCAATTCTCCATTTGGTTAGAGCATCCTCAGACTCGATCGGAGTGTCAAATATCCTATTTGATTCAGCTTTAAAAGAATCGAGGTAGACTTGTAATCTACCAAGTTTTGAGAAAGATTCTTTGGTCGTCATGGTAGGTTCTGCTATCTCCTTGTTGAATACTTCTTTGAATTTCAGACAAATTTCCTTTGAATCCAAAAACTTCTCATCAAACCCTCATTTTCATCAACACAATCTTCCCAAAAGTCCTTAATAGAAGATTGATGCTGATATGAATTCCCTCCATATAAATTTTTTCTCACGAAACCCTTGCTATCAAAATTAGCCCTCATGAAAAAATACTAGAGATTATATTCTTTAAGGATTCCTTTAGCACCTTTAGCCATTTGATTATTTTTACACATGAAGGAAGGAGTTATCAACGGGAAAGCATAACCCCACTTCCCCATATTCATGTACTTTACATTCACCAAGGCCATTTGTCTACAAACCTCCAGGAACACCAGCAAATCTTTTGGATATCTAAGCATTTTTAATGGGGCTTTCTCATAATCTCCTATCCTCAAGTAGGAAAACTTCTCAAATTGGATATAGAAATTTCCATACTTCGATACCAAAGACATTGACTCAGGAGAAAAACACACTTCAGGATTTCCATCCAATTTCTTCATAGCTTCCATCAAGAACACGTCATTGACAAGGAAAAAATCTCCCATTCCAACCTGCTTGGTGAACTATAGATAACACTTGTATATAGACATGCCAGAAATTGGAGGTACCTATGGCTTTAATCCCGGCCAAAAGGATCTTTGATTGGCTATAATGTATGTTAGCAAGAACATAGATGAAAGGCGATAGTTTTTTGGAAATTGATTAATTGTTCACTCAAATGAAAACAAAGTATCTTAGCCTAGTCGATGAACACATTCTCATCACAGATAACCAAAATAAATTGAAACATCCAATATTGAAAAGATTCAATTTTTGCATTTCCAACAATGCGATGTAATAAAGCAATGGTATTTGTAATTTCTCCTTTGAAATGTATTCTTTTAAGTTTGGCAGGTAGTTGTGACTTACCTCTTTTCTCTGACTTCAACCAACCTTTGGCAATAGAATTCTTGCACCAGTCCTCATTGGCTTTGAAAAAATCATTAGCCACTGCAACAGACATATCTTTTATAGGCGCTCTCTCAGGAATCTTTAGCGCTTGGGAAATGACTCCAGGATAAATTCTTACAATGACGATCCCATCCACGACTTTGATTTCCCTCGTTTCTGGAATATACCTTATCGCACATGTGCCTACCAGGTCTACACTCAGCATGGTATTTGGAAAACCCTCTGTGTGATCTAATCCGCTTTCTAATGGTTTTGCATTGAGACAAATTTTTTGTTACTTTCCAAACACACCCAGAATTCCTCTAGCTTGAAGGATCCTAGCTCTGTGTCCCTTATGCCCTACCCAACAATTTCCAATTTCAGACTGCATGAGCTCACATTCCATAGAGGAACACTCATTTTCTTGAAGAAATAATTGCAGAAGATGGAGGTACAACTGAAACTTAACCATATAAATCTCCACCACCCTATATTATATGAGGATGACAAGATGTGTGTTTGGTGTTGAATTAATGTGACACCTTACTTAAATCCTTGGTAATGTAAACCTTAAGATTGGCGTGCTTTGCAAAAATATTTGATAAGACATCTCTAGGTTGCATTGTACACCTCATTAAATGCATAGGCGGCTCCTTGGAACACGTGAGATGAACAACACATCTCCTTGTCGCAAAAAAATGAAACTTTATAACCCAAAGTCGGGAGTTACGAAGTTATGAAAACCTCCGACTCACCGACTACATAATAGACCAACACACTTGATGCTACAAAAGAATAAAGGTTAGGCCATCGGAAGGTTAGGAAAAACATGAACCCGACGACAAGGTTTAAGGACACAGGGCGCCAGTGACCTAGGTTTCAAAACTTAAAGAACATGCGACAAAGGTTAGGAACTTTGAGATTCCCATGACTAAGACTAAAATGAAAGCAAAGACTTAGACTTGGGTGGAAAATGAGAAATTAAAGACCAAGGAAGATAAGAATTTAAAATTACCCGATACATATAATACCCATAGGTAACATTAGCTCTGAATGGGGACCAGGACTGGCAGGACGCAGAGAAACCAAAAACATGGCATAAAGCCTTATTCATTGGGCAATGGAGTCAAAAACCAAACAAACAAACAAGAAACTATGTACAAGGATAGACCCAATAGAACAATTATTGAAGAAGCTTCAAATCTTGCCCATTGTAGGAAAGAGGTAGAATAGTATCATCAGGATAAGCCAATTAGAAATCATGATCACCAATAAGTTGCTTGATTAGAAAAGGCCCCCTCTAGAGAGAATTAAACTTTTATGTGCTCCTTTGGCCTCCTTCCTCCTATCCCAGAGAAGAACTGAGTCACCAACTGCAAATTCCCTTTGTCTAGCCCTTTTGTCAAAAACCTTCTTCACCATCTATTGATGTTCGGTAATCTTATCCACCATAATTTCCCTTTCTAGTTTGTTCAGGTACATAATCCACTTTTCCAAAGCAGTCTGGAACTGCCCATCTTCTGTAGCCTTCTATAAATTGAGTGTTGAAATCTCCAACGATGTGGGCAGAGTACTATCAATGCCATATAGTAGTTGAAAAGAGGGCATTTTGATAGCTCTTTTGCAAGTAACCCTATCAGGCCATAGGGCATCATATAAATTTTTATGCCATCCCCTTTGATTTTCATCAACCAAGTTCTTGATAATGGATATTAAATTCTTATTACTCGACTCATCCTGCCCATTGGCTTGCATATAATAATCAAATGAATGAGAAAGACTAATACCATAATCATAACATAAAAGGGTAATTTCAATAGAGGAAAAAGAGCTAGCATTATCGGCGACAATTTTCTTGGGCACTCCAAATCTTACCAAGATGTTCTCCTTTAGAAAATTGCATACACCCTCAGTGGTGGTTTGCTTCATTAGAATAGCCTCTACCCATTTAGTGAAGTAGTCTGTAGCATTCAATATGTTTGTGTGTCCTGCACTAAAACTCAGGTTGATTGGCCCAATGAAATCCAAACCCCACTGTTGGAAGGGCTCGTCAATTACCACAGGTTTCAAGGGCAAGGTAGCAAGTTATGGTCTGCTAGTGAATTTTAAACACTTTTCAAATTTTGAACCCACTCATATGCATCTTTAAACATGCTTGGCCAATAGAATCTATGATGTAGGATTTTGAAAGTTGTCACAGAAGTGGAAAAATGTCCACCACATGCCTCACCATGAAAAGCTCCCAATAGTTTCTTTTGTCGCTCTTTATCAACACACCTTAAGAAGGTCCCATCCACACCTTTTTTATACAAATTTCCTTCCCAAAGAACATACTTGTTTGCTTTAAGCTTGAAGTTCCTCTTTTCCCTTAATGACAAGTGTGATGGGAAATCACCATAGGTTAGGAAATAAGAGACATTGGAAAACCAATCATCAGTTGTTCTTGTGAATATTACTAATGGTAAATCTTCTTCTTCGACAGGTTTATTCTCAACAATCATTTTAGCTAGACCTTTTCCCCTAATTAGGTTAGCGGGTTTAATATCCATATCATATTATTGAATTTGGGCTATCCAAGATCCTCTTTTATTACATCCAATATCTTGCTAAGTAAGAATACTTTTCACAACAATTTCAAGAACAAAAATAGTGGTATGAGAATGAATAATATAAAACCTAAAAAAAATTGAGGGCCTTCACAACAAGATACACATGTTTTTCAAGTGGTGAATGTTTGAGCTCATAATTCTTCAGAGGAATGCTCATAAAGGAGATAGGGGCTTCGATACCTTGCTCATATTTTATAGTAATATGGCTGATGAGGTGTGCTCGGAGGTGTAGCTATATATAATGAAATCTTTAGTAAAATTAGGGCGAACCAAAGTGGGAGCATTTACAATTGCAGTTTTAATAACTGCAAAGGATTTTTTTCCCTCACTACTCCATTTAAACACCGAATGATCCTTCATCATATTAGAAATGGGCTTCGTCAGTTCAGCAAAATCAAGAACAAACCTCCTTAGAAAGTTCACCTGACCAAAGAAAGACCTGGTACCATCCTTATTGGTAGGTAATCTTAGCTGCATGATTGCCTTCACTCTCTCTGGATCTATCTTGATTCCATCCTTAGAAACAATGTGACCTAATAATTTCCCTTCAGTTACAATAAACATATACTTCTTAAGGTTGAAAGAAATACCTTCTTCTTGGCAACGTTGCAACACTACTTCCAAATCATGTAAATGATTGGCCCTCTTTTTAGAAAAAATTGTTAGGTCATCCAAATAAATCACTATAATTTTATTCTTGAGATCACCAAAAGATAATTTCATAGCCCTTTGAAAAGTAGCTCCTGCATTAATAAGGTCGAATGGTATTCTATTATAAGCGAAAACATTGATAGGCGTGGTGAATGTCATCTTGTGTTGATCTTCTGGAGCTACCTCGACCTGATTATAACCTGAGAAACCATCAAGCATGGACATCATTTCGAAGCTAGCAACTATTTATAGAATGCAGTCCATTACAGGTAGTGGGTAATTGTCTTTCAGGGCTGCCTGATTCAAATTCCTGAAATCAACACATATCCTTATTTCCCCATTCTTCTTTCTCACAGGAACTATATTGGTTAGCCACGTAGAATGATGCATGGGATAAATAATATTTGCCTTGAGCATTTTATCAATTTCATTAAAAATATCTTCTACCACCTTGGGATTATAGGTCCGTTGTTTTTGTCTGTAAGGTGTAGCACCAGGTTTCAGTGGAATTTTATGTTGGAATTCTCCATTTCTAAATTTCTTCAAATTTGCATAGCACCGGGCAAAGACATCCCTGTAACATATCAATAGAGAGATCAATCTCTCTCTCTCTCTCTTCCTGAGAACAACACTTCCCATTACAAACAATCTTAGGATCATCTTTAGTACCAATATTTACCTTATCATACTCAGCAGATGCTTCGACAGAGACTTTGCCCTTCTGCTTCAAGTATTGATCATGCCTGCTGAATAAATGTTCGAGAGAAAGTAAACCCTTTGGAATCTTATTACCTTTCAAGTGGATAATCTACGTCTCTTTCCCATTAGAGGCAACAATTCCATCCTCTAAAACATCATTTCTTTTATCATTAGTTCCCTAAAAATAGACATGAGCAAAGGCTTCAACTTTTTCCAAGAATTCAATAATCTGTTGATCATCATTGAACACTTGCCAATGATTTACATTGTCAGGAATACTACGTCTGTACACAATTTCGATTCTATAGGACTCATCTTTGAAATCCAGGTGTGGCAAGAGCAAGGATGTTGAGACCGCTAGAGAGTTGGCCCTAGCATTTTGTTCCCTGGGAACAGACTCTATAGAAAAAGCATCAAAATATTCTATACAATCCCAAACTCTATTTCTATAATGCTTGAGCCAACTATTTTTTACATTGTAAATCTTCCTCACCTACTTCACCACTAATTTTGCGTCTCCTATAGCCCTCAATTGTTTGATACCTTTTTCTTTGGCTACACTCAGGCCAAGCAACAGACCTTCATACTTGGTCGTATTATTGATATTACCAAGCTCCAATTTGAAAGTGAAGGGGAACTTATATCCATTAGGCGAGATCAAAACTACTCCAACACCTGACCCGACATTAGCACAACTTCCATCAAATTCAGGTGTCCATAATTCATCTACCAAATTAGGGCTAATATGATTTGAATTTTCCTCTTTCTGAGAACTACATATATAGGTTCCTGGTCCTGTTTCAACAAAAAAATATCTGCTCTGGGATCGCCAGACTTTAAGATAGTGAACTTGGCCTTGGGTTCAGAATTCGGGTGTATTTCCTTTCCATCCAAGGGTATTAAGGCATGAGACCAATCTATTTTAATTTCTCCACCCAAGTCCTTATAGAAACTTCTACTCAACAACATACCATAACTTGCAGGAATATCAACAACCAATATAGTCAATTTCAACCTCTTTTTGGGAAAAGCAGTTAGGGCTACTTGAGCATCCTTGATTTGACCTATAATAAGAATTGGAGATCCATCCATGGAATAACATTTACCTTGGGAGGATGTATAAGATAAACCTAGGGCTTTAGCTATTTGGGAAAGCATCATATTTTTGGAAGCTCCAGAGTCAATAATACAATTACTCAATATACAACCAGTGATATATAATGATATAAAAAAAGGTTTTGGTTTCATTTATGGGTTATGGGAGCTTGAAGGTTTATCTACAATATTAGAGCAAATCTTATTCTCAAGGATGGCTTCATTATCATCAGAGAATTGGTCATTACATTGGGATGATGAAGGCTCTTGTTTAACATATTTCACCAACCTATCCAATTCCAAGGGATTCAGTCTCAAGTATTCAGCTTGTGAAATTTGAATCTTGGTATTTTTGTAGGACTCAAGTATATCAAATGAATTAGAATGAATGGTAATAGAAGATGAAGAAGATGGTACCTCAACTTGTACATTGTCAAGAACAATTTGTTCTTGCTTTTTATTCCTTGTTAAAATGTATTTTTGGCTGAAGATGATCAATCTTGGCACCTTGTGCCCTAGTGAAAACAACACAATTAGGATCATCAACTCTAACATATACATCCTCTCCTGATCCTGCATCTGATACAAACTCAAAGAAGTTCATGCCATCATCATTGAATGAGCTAAGCTCCTCTACATATGGTTCCATAGTATGTTAATTTGTTGTAAGCATTTGCATGAACCTCATCATCTTCGGACAAGTAGCTCCATCATGATCCGAAGTTAAATGAAAATTACAATGATTCCCCTTACTGGAAGAAGGACTTCCAATTTCAAGCCTTTGGTTCGAAGCAATCAATGAAATTGTTTTGTTAGGGGCTCCTTGATAACTCCTGGGAATATCTTGATAGGATGTTTGTGAAGGACCCTTTGGCATCTGTCTCTTAAGAGTGATTATATTGTTGGCCAATCTTTGAATGAATGGGTCAGTATATTTTACTGGAGATGGTCTACTAGTTTGTAATTATTTCTTCCATTTTCTAGATGCAATTAGATCATTCTCTATGGATACAACTCTATCTTGTGGAATAACTATATCAGTTGCGCCTTCCTTTTGAATAATGAAACTCACATTTGGTGGAAGAGTGTTAATGAACATTACTTTCAACAATTCAGGACCAGGTCTCATGTTTGCAGTAATCCTATTATATAACTTATTAAACTTGGACATGAAATCCCTCATTGAATTGTGAACCTCCTTTTTCATTGAACCTAATTGAGCAACTCAGAATTGATCATCTTTTGCGAACTTAAATCTATTCTCAAACCTTGTCCTTAAGGTATCCCAATTGTTGATAGAGCCATTGGGAAGAGAGTAAAACTAGTCAGCAACAACATATGTCAAAGATTCTGCAAAGAGCCTCATAGCAACATCTTCATATTGTATTGCAAGAATGGAAGAGGCAACAAAGAAAGGTTTCGTATGCTCATTAGGAGAAACTTTCCCATCTCCACTAAACTTGGGTATAATCTTCCCCAAACCTTTTGGTAGGTCATGGATTTGCACACTAGCTCTAAAGGTTAGAGGACCTATGATAGCCCCCCATGGGACTGGTTGTGCCATGACTAAAGGAAATTTTACTTGTGTAGGGAGGATAGTGCTGCACAAAAGGAGACCTTGACAAGATATCTTTGGAACCCTAGATACACTAGGTTTAGGAGGATGCAAAGATGGTCTGCTGATAGACTTAACTTTTCAGGTAGGTGGAAAATATGAAAAATCAACGGTTTCTAAGAACTCAAAATCTTTATCCACAACCCCTTTTTTTTCTTATCACTCCTAGTGTACCTTTTAGAAGCCAAGTTTTAACAAGACACATATAGGCTTATAGAGTCGCCAACTTTTACTTATTGATGGTTTTGAGGAGGGTTTCGCCTATTATTTACCTGATTTCTAGGAGCTTGTATGGGAGGAGCTCTTACTATTCTAGCTGGAGGTGGGTTATTGTCTACAAACACAATTTCCTGAGCATTCTCAAAGCACATTGCATTTTCTCTGATAATATCTCCCAATTCCTCCTCTTCTTCCAATACTTCGTTAACTCTATGATATTGATAGTTGATTCTTCTATGTTGCCAAGAGAGCAACCTGAGACCAGTAACTATATCCTCTTGATCACCAAGCAACTAATCTACGTTAGGCTGAAGAATAGGAGCATTATGCTTTTGAAGAACCATTGTTATTAACCATAGAGCAACTCATCATACAATTTTATTTTGTTGAGTTAATCCCTAGTAGAGTCGCTGAAAAATTTGTTGGTTGACAGATTTATCACCTAACTCTATATTCTCAAGCCCACTAAGGTGACACATGTAACCACAGTTGAATCAATAATAATATAATTTCCAGACAGATTATTTGCTTATTTTAAAAGTGGAAGCTACCTTCATTTGATATTCAAGGAATAATTTTTAACTAAGGTTGCTTTTAACCAGAAAGAAAACAAAGGAAGGGGATTTTAACTAGAAATCTTTAAAGGCATTCATTGAATTCATATAACAAAACTGAAATATACCACAACAAAAATTAAATCAAATATCACCACAGAATCCCTATTCACAGATAAACGATACCATAGTGATGCAACAAATTAGAATATGCATCACCCAATAATAGATCACACACTGGCATAAAATTCAACATAAGCATAAAAAAATCATACAACATAATTTAAAGATTACAAATGCATAAATTCCACCATTTCATTCTATATCAGGATAGCAAAAAATATTGAATAATAAAGTTTTTATTCTAATGAGTAAATCAAATTTTTCCCAAAAGATCTAATCCCTATCAGCCAAATCCATATTTAAAGCACAGCTAATTGTCTTGGGTAATGGTTTCTTGAAAGTAACCATACTGAATAAAATATAAGTCTTAAACTTAAAAGAGACAAATTAAACTAAAGTATCATGAAATACTAAAAATATTTAAGCATCAATTCTATCTGCCTCAGCCTCTTCATCTTCTAGATTCTCGGTTGCTCCTTGTTGCAACAGTTCTTCTTGTGCCTTCACTTTTGATTTGTAGTCTTTGTACCTGGTAATAATTGCAAGTATTTCTTTACTTCCTGGTGTTACGGTGATCTGCAGTCCAGTTCTCCATTTGGTTAGAGCAGCCTTAAACTCAATTAGAGTGTCAAATCTCTTGTTTGATTCAGCTTTAAAAGAATCGAGGTAGACTTGCAATCTACCGAGTTTTGAGAAAGATTCTTTGGTCGTCATGGCAAGGTCTGCTATCTCCTTGTTGAATACTTCTTTGAATTTTAGAAAAATTTCCTTTGAATCCAAAATCTTCTCATCAAACCCTCATTTTCATCAACACAATCTTCCCAAAAGTCCTCAATAGAAAATTGATGTTGATATGAATTCCCTCCATATAAATTTTGTCTCATAAAACCCTTGCTATCAAAATTAGCCCTCATGAACAAATGTTGGAGATTATATTCTTTAAGGATTCCTTCAGCACCTTTAGCCATCTGATTATTTTTGCACATGAAGGAAGGATTTATCAACAGGAAAGAATAACCCCGCTTCCCCATATTCATGTACTTTACATTCACCAAGGCCATTTGTCTACAAACCTCCAGGAACACCAACAAATCTTTCGGATATCTAGGAAATTTTAATGGGGTTTTCTCATAACCTCCTATCCTCAAGTAGGAAAACTTCTCAAATTGGATATAGAAACTTCCATACTTCAATACCAAAGACATTGACTCAGGAGAAAAAAACACTTCAGGATTTCCATCCAATTTCTTCATAGCTTCCATCAAGAACACGTCATTGACAAGGCAAAAATCTCCCATTCCAACCTGCTTGGTGAACTATAGATAACACTTGTATATAGGCATGCCAGAAATTGGAGGTACCTATGGCTTTAATCCCGGCCAAAAGGATCTTTGATTGGCTATAATGTATGTTAGCAAGAACATAGATGAAAGGCGACAGTTTTTTGGAAATTGATTAATTGTTCACTCAAATGAAAACAAAGTATCTTAGCCTAGTCGATGAACACATTCTCATCACAGATAACCAAAATTAATTGACACATCCAGTCTTCAAAAGATTCAATTTTTGCATTTCCAACAATGCGATGTAATAAAGTAATGGTATCTGCAATTTCTCCTTTGAAATGTATTCTTTTAAGTTTGGCAGTTGACTGTGACTTACCTCTTTTCTCTAAATTCAACCAACCTTTGGTCATAGAATTCTTGCACCAGTCCTCATTGGCTTTGAAAAACTCATTAGTCGCCGCAATGAACATATCTTTTGCATGCGCTCTCTCAGGAATCTTTAGCACTTGGGAAACGACTTCAGGAGAAATTTTGGCAACGACGGTCCCGTCCACGGCTTTGATTTCCCTCGTTTCTAGAATATACCTTCTCGTGCATGTGCCTACCAAGTCTATGCTTAGAACAGCTTCTGGAAAACCCCTAACATGAGCTAATCTGCTTTCTAATAGTTTTGCGTTGATGGCGTATTTTTTGTTACTTTCCAAACATGCCCAAAATTCCTCCAGCTTGAAGGATCCCAGCTCAGTGTCCCTTATGCCTAGCCAACGATTTCCAATTTCAGACTACATGAACTCACAGTCCATAAAGGAACACTCATTTTCTTGAAGAAGTAATTGTAGAAGATGGAGGTACAACTGAAAATTAACCAAATAAATCTCCACCACCCTAGATTATATGAGGATGACAAGATGTACATTTGGTGCTGAATTAATGTGACGCCTTACTTAAATCCTTAATAAAGTAAACCTTAATATTGGTGCGCTTTGCAAAAATATTTGATAAGACATCTCCAAGCTGCATTGTACACCTCATTAAATGCATAGGCGACTCCTTGGAACACGCAGGATGAACAACACATCTCCTTGTTGCGAAAAAATGAAACTTTATAACCCAAAGTCGGGAGTTACGAAGTTATGAAAACCTCTAACTCACTGACTACACAACAGACCAACACACTTGATGCTGCAAAAGAATAAAGGTCAGGCCATCAGAAGGTTAGGAAAAACATAAACCCGACGATAAGGTTTAAGGACACAGGGCGCCAATGATCTAGGTTTCAAAACTTAAAGAACACTCGACAAAGGTTAGGAACTTTGAGATTCTAGTGACTAAGACTAAAATGAAACCAAAGACTTAGACTAGGGCATAAAAAGAGAAATTAAAGACCAAGGAAGATAAGAATTTAAAATTACCCAATACATACAATACCCATAGGTAATAACTTTGAGACCTGCTCATGACCTCTATGAATCTCGACTCTCTCTGCTCAGGTTACACTGCCCTCTCATACAAATCCCTATAATACTACTCACCCCTACCATTTCTTTGAAGCTCCCTGGCCATATCTACAGGTGGACCACTAAGAGTAGCAATAAAATCCAGGCATCGTTGATCTTCCTGCTGATGGTCGATCATTGTTGCATCCCTCTCTATCCTAAGGGTGCCCACCTCCGTCTCCAAGGCTTGTATCCTAGCAATTACTGCATCAATCCATGCCTGTATATTTTCTAGCCTCTGACCTACTAATCCATCCCCATCTCTAATGGGCACATCCTCTAGACCCTCATAATCCGCTCTCAGAGGACTCACTCTGGCTCTCCTATCTCCTCCTCTCCATGCATATCCTCCTCCTGTTGCTCCTCCTTTTTGACCTCATGCTCTACTTCCCCCATGACCACCTCTTGCAGCTCAAATCGGGAAGGTGTCCCTCTCCTATCTCCTCATCCTCCACTCTCTCCTCCTCATGTTTTGGATCCTCCCTAATTGGTGAGAGTTGTCCCATCGCTCTATATCTCCTCTCCATCCTCTATCAGGCTCGACCTCCTCTACCTCCTCTACCATCTCATCATCCTTTATCTCCTCCTCATCCTCATCCCTTGAATCAACCTCATGGGCCCCAACCTCTATGCTCTACTAATGTTGGCTAGTCTAGATTAGTCAAAGGATCAGGCCTACGGGTGGCCCACCAAGCATCATAGTCGATTGTGGTGCCCGCATTTGCATCTCCATCTTTCCAACCCCACTATACAGGCTACAAGGAATCTATACTCTGCTCAACTATCATTGTTGGTATCATCTAGCCCCATGGCTATATCTCACATGATGTATATGCGTACTTCTCTATCCCCACCAGCAAGCCTTGTACCTAACCAAACTACCTCCATACATGCTCTAGTAGGTACATCTCTATGATATATTGTTATTGGATTGTGTCCAATTAGATACCTTGACTATCGACACCATGGCAAGTGATCATCCTCATACCCCTACGGTTGACAATCCCTGTAGGGCCTCTATATGAATGTGGCTAACAAATCTATAACATGTTTCCAATCTCCCACATCCCTGACATGAGTCTACATCACCACCTCGCCATACAAGTAGACATAACACATCTCGGCTCCCAATTGTCTCCCCACTAGTGGACGAAACATGATGATGTGCTCTCAAGCCCATATCATCAACAATGTTGTACCACAACTGTTCGACTGAGCTTTGTGATAGGCCATGCCATACAATTGAAAGTATATCATGGCTAGAAAATAGGTTCCCCATGCATAAAATGTCCCCCTGCTCATCATATCCACTAGCATCTCGCCCTAGTTGACTAGAAACCCATACCCTCTATGGTCTAGAATGACGATCTCAATGATGAGTGTACATAATATGCAATCAAACCGCTCATACCTCACTGCCAACACCTCCCACCAGATCTCATACTCCTTGATGCCTAGCTCTATGATATCGTCATGCTCTGAGGATAGGTAGTCTCAGAATATGATAGATATCATCTAGTGTCACCATCGCCTCCCCTGTTGGAAAGTGGAAGGAGCTCATCTCAGATGGCCATCTCTCAGAAAGTACAGTCCAAATTCCCCTGTTCGCCCTGATAGTGGGCATGAATGTCACATAGTACAAGCCTAGGGAAACAGGTTGATGCTTCTTAGCATCAATCAGTTGTTCTCATAACCTGAATGTAGACAGTCGTGATTCTCGGGTGTAGATCAGGTCATATCTAGCATGTGGTCACAAGCAAAAGCAATGAATCAATTAAAAACCCTAGTCAAACCTATTAGACATTAATTGCAAAATAAATTTCATCCTAAATTGGGGAAAAACTTAAATTAGGAAATTGCGTTGCTCTACTAAAACACATGCAAATACGTCACACATTTTGCATATGCATTGCATAATCACATTTGTGTCACACATTTTGCATATGTGTTACAGAATCACACTTTCATCGCACACCTAGGCATATGTGTCACTTTGGTCATTTGTGTTTAACCCCTAACACTTGCATGCCACAATTCCACATGCGTCATTTTTATCATGCACATGCGATTCATATTTGTGTTTGCTTTGTTCCCGACCACAAGTGCGGTGTAGGAAGCAAATAAGATGCACTTCACAGTTTCATTGCACTGCATTTGCCAAACCCTAAACTACAATTGTGTTGCACATTGCAAATGTGGAAAAATTCCCCCACATGCAACAAACACGATAGTAGTTGTGGCAAACTTCGTTCATAGCATCTACTTGCTCACACTCAGAGCCCTAAACCTATTGAAAAACGAAAAAATCACAAAGTGGACAGGCATACTTACTAGGTCCCTAGAGCCATCTAGCTGTTTGAAGGTCCTAACTCTGAAACCACGGTGAACATCGTGTGGAATGAGTGACATCTTGGGAGCAGGTCACTCTCAAAGCTTTCAAATCACCAAGGTTAAAATGTGCAAATGAGAAAAAAAATTACCACCCAATTTCTATTTATACCCCCTAAGGTTAGTTTTTTTACTAGGTGAACTCAATGAGAAGTCCTAAGCCCTAATTTGGCTATCCCGATAGTCCTAAAAATCAATCCTTTTGTCATAAATGCATTATCTGTTGTCCAATTTGCTTATCCAAATAATTTTCAAAAAAATTGATTTTCTTTTTAATTTGTAATTTTTTTCCAAGGGGGCATAGGTTTACCCCGTTTACCTATTAGCACACTGGGGCATATTTTT